>OX393563.1:25240434-25307934 GCA_947652115.1 Blastomussa wellsi | reverse complement strand
AAACTAATCTGTCTCCTGCCAGTAGGGATTTTTAACTATGCGACTTTGTTATCCAACTGTGCTTCATAGAGTACAAATAACGCCCAATACGAGTACAAATATCATGCGGTATTTGTACTCCAGAGAACCGGTTAGAAATTTTCCCGCACGGACAGAGCAATTTGGCGTGTTGGATAATAAATCTCTTATTAGACATTTTGTTGTGTAGTATCGCTGCATATTTTTACTCGTTATTTGTATTTTGACTCACCCTACCGGCTCCTCAAAATATAGCACAAATCGTAAAAATACTCAGAGATACTACACAACAAAACGCCTACTAAGATAGATGTATCTGTATGTTCAGTGGCATGCCTGAAAAACTATCTAAGCTTATAAGAGCTTAAGAAGCGCAGTACATAAATAACGTGTACATTTACATTTTTATAGCAATGAACCATGATGCTTTGTTAATTCCTTCAACTTCAACGTCAAACTTACTTTCCAGGTAAAAGCTCTGACAACATTTCCTCCACTCCAATGATCACCTGACCCTCTTGCACCTTTTTCCCTCGCACTAGATTCGCTATTTTGTGCTGTGCACCCTTCACGCCTGCCGAGAACCCCACAGGTAAGGGGGCAATCCCAGAAGCTGAGGAATGCGACTGGATCACAACATGTTCGAACACTTGACGGAAACCATCTTTTATTGCTTCAATGACTTCTGTGTCAATTGTTGTCACAGCCAAGCTTATAGACCGGTCCCTCCCATCTGTCAAAAAAGAATCCAACATTGAATTACTAGATAATAAAAATAAAGTAATATAAAACTAATGGATAATGCACAGGACTCTGGATCGGACGGTTGAAATTCAAGCCCTGGCTGGGGCACTGCGTTGTGTCCTTGGGCATGACACTATGCAGTGCCTCTCTCCACCCAGGTGTGCAAATGGATACTGGTGGAATACATGTGATGCTGGGGGTAACCCTGAAATGGACTAGCATTTCCAACACACGGTTACAGAATTCTGATTTTCTAAAGTTCTTTAAAGGCCATTTCCAGTCCGCACTGCGCAATCTCCGCCTGCAATGTTTATCAAGCCTCACACGATGAAATATAAAAAAGCCAAAATGAAAATTACGGGTAAAAACTTACCTTTTTCTCTATTATTAACATACAATATCCTTGCAAGACAATAATAAAGAGTAGATGAACCTTGTTGATATTCCAAACCGACATTTCAGTTCACCGAGAACTCCCAAACGAAACGACCCGTAATGGCGGACTTAAAAACTTCATGTACACAGTTCCCGAAGTGTAACGTCTCAACAAATTCAAAACAGAAATGTAAACAAATCCCAAGACTGCGTAGTACGGACTGGAAATGGCATTTAACAATTGAAGAATTATCAATGAGTTTGAGAATACCGGTATCTTTTGTGTGATTTAATAGGTAGATGACTTGCCTGGGACCTTGGCAACTGGGGCAAGACAGAATACAAATAAACTTGCCAGGCAGGAAAATCTACTTGACAGATCCTAGGCAGAGTCTCGAAATTTAACATTGAATCCTTGCTTTGGAAACCAAGACATGAGCTCTTGTATAACCTTGGGCAGACAGCTTCATAATTACACAAAAAACAGCAAATTATGAGATAATAAAATTTCTTACGCATATAATCCTCCATCTCTGGATCAAGTGTTGTAATCACAGTTTCAACAGAGGTCTGGGAGGAAAAAACAAACAAAAGTGAGTTGATGAATGATGAAGAAGCAAAAATTTCCCAAGTCAAATTACTCAGAAAAAAGAATTTTCTGAGCCCCTAACAGGAGTCAAACCTCTGAGCTTCCATATATTAGATGGATGCAACACTCATTATGAAAGACTTAGGATAAGCCAGGCCATCAGTTCATGGTTTATAAATTTAATACTAACCAAGGGTTTGTACTCTTTTGGGCTTTTAAAATTTCATGACTTTCCATGACCTTTTCCATGACTTGTTCAAGTTTTCCATGACCTAGATTTGATTTTCTAGGAAATCATCTTTCATTTTGGGTATGTTTTTTACAATTTTCTTCACGTTGTACTTTAATAAACATGATTTTCCATGACTTTCCATGACCCACACTTAAATTCCATGACTTTCCAGGCCTGGAAAATGAAATTCTAAAATTCCATGATTTTCCAGGTTTTCCATGACCTGTACAAACCCTGTAACCATAAAAGTCCGCAAAACTGGCATTTTCAAGGAACACACTCTGTCCTCTGGAAAACCCAGCTTTGAAATCCCCCAAGTCTTCAGAATTCCAGTTCAAAGAATCCCTCTTGGCCTTGGAAATCATACAAGTCGACCATGGTATGCACGTAGGCTGGTATGAATATTTTCTGGAATCACCCAATAACGTGCTAATCAGGACCTCATAACAGCTGTTTGGAGACAAGCTATGAGGAATAAATTATGACACCTAACTGTCTTATTATAAACTTTTAAATTTAAAAAGTATTATTTTTTCTAAATGACTTTTAAGACTTTAATTTCATTTTTGGGAAATGCTAGATTTTATAGCAACCTTCTTTTTTGCGTCAAAATATTTTTTTCGCCAAGACTAAATCTCTCAAGATATTGTGTAAATAGTAATAGATAAATGGGCCTAAAATCTTGATCTAAAATTCAATGTTAAGTTTGTGTTCAATGTCTATACCTTGGTCTTCTCGACGATATTTCTACCTATACTTTGCGTAGTTTGTAAGCCGGCCGTCACTGCACTTGACATCCAGCCCCAAACTCCACCACTTTGCTCATCCTCGCGGTCTTGACCAGAATTTTGTCTCTGCCACGTTGAAGTCGTCGAAACATTTCCAGACGTTTTTATACTGCTAGAAGCATTTTCGGAAAGATCGGAAGAAGGAGAAACTTCTGGTCGTATTTTCTGCTGAACAGGGTTTGTTGTTCGATCTGCAGACTGCGAACGAACTGAAGAGACTGCTGATAAACTTGATGTTTTGTTGGTAGAAGAAACAGGAACCGAAACGGTGGACATTGCACTCGGTGAAGTAGAGTCGATTTTTACATAGCCCTCCTCTTCCAGAGCACTTTCAACCTCTTTTACAATGTCCATCTTGATTGGAGAAACTTTAAAATCGTCGAAATCCCTTAACAATCCCTTCGTCGGTTATATTTTGTGCTTGAAAAAAAAAAATAAAAAATAAGTACAAAAACTACAAGGCGTGTGGATTCCATCAACAGTTGAATAGGCACCATGGTAGAGCCTCGCTTCGGTGTCAGAAGAACTATAAAAGTGGGAGGGGATAGTAGGGTAATTGTTTAGACCTTACCTGGGAGGGAACAGAACAGTTTCGGTGTGGGAGGAGTGGTAGGGCAATTTCCGAATAAATATTCGGCAGACGAAAAAGCGCCAAAGAAATTATTGTACACATAGCGGGTTACGCAAATAGACCACTTGCACGACCCAGTCGCATGGTATAAAATAACACCCTGCTGGTGAGCAAGCTACCCAGCGGGTATTGGGCCGTGTAAGCGAATTATAGAGGAAATGGGAAAAATTCCTGCACAACCCGACGCGACTGAAATTCGGTTTCGGTTGTGTTGACTGTCTCGCAAAGTAGTTTTGCAGTTTAGTTTGATCGTCCGGGTGCTCATGATAATAATAATAATAATAATAACAACTTTATTTCAGTGTCAATAAAGATAGCAGTTACAACCACTAATTGGGGACACCTAGCTAAAGTTCTAACTACCTAATTAATTACAATCTGTACTTTAGAATTATTCATAATAACATATGTACAATTAAATAAAAAGTATAAAAAAGTATAAAATTCAGGAGCTGCATAATGTGCAGTTTGTGCAAGTATTGGTTAGTAGCTCTTTCAAGTCAACTTTCTTGATGGCTCTTTTAAACGAGTCCAACGATGGCGAGCTCCTAATGTCTGCTCGTATTTTGCTCCAGAGTGTGGGGCCAAGGTATTTAAGTGAATGTTTGCCGAAAGTCACTGTCTCAAATCTCGGTACACAAAATTCCTTAACTCTTAAATTATGCACGCAATTGTTTAGTTTAAAGAGGTCACTGATGTATTTAGGGCATAAATTATTTTTCACTTTGTACATCAGGCGCGAGATATCTTGTAACCTCTTGTTCATTAATGACGGTAGCCTGGCTTTAATAAGGAGCTGATCATAAGACGAATTTTTATCACAAAATACAGCTCTTAAGCCTCTTTCCTGCACACGCTCTAGCTTCCGCGAGTCACTGGCTTTACAGAAATGCCATATCGTGTGGCAATATGTTAAGTGTGGCAGTACCGCCGCCTTGTACAGCTGTAGTTTGGCATGGGTGGGAATCAGATTACGCAGTCTCATAATGACACCCACCCTCTGACTGCTCTTCTTACAGACACTGCTTATGTGCTCAGTGAAATTCAATTGACTATCGATGTTGACTCCTAGTAGCTTCAGGCATTCATAAGATTCTACTTCGACTCCTTTAACAGTTATTTCCATGTTATCTTTCTTCTTGCCGATTGTCATGCTGCCATATTTTTTAAAATTTCCTCTCAAGAAGTTCCCATCATACCAAGCAGTAGCAACATTTGCACAATCTTGTAGATTCCTTTGGACCGCGTTGACATTTTTATGTGTATCGTAAAATTAATGATCATCAGCATACATACAGATATTTGATCTAATTGCGAACGTGAGATCATTCTGAAATAGATTCCATAGCAGTGGGCCAAACGCTGAGCCCTGTGGACATCCCCTGGTTACTTTCTTCCAGGAGCTGTTAGTATTTCCAAGCTTAACTCTACCGAAGCGGTTTGAAAAATATCAGTTTTGCCGCGGTCTTTTGGCCGTAATCAAGTATTTTAAGTCGTCGGTCGTGATTGGTCGGTGTCGATCCGTCGGTAAAGTTAGGTCGTTGTACAGAGCGTTTTCACGTGACATCATCAAAACCGAAGAGCCACCATTTTTTATACTCATCAGAAATAAGTGGTAGGCGCAGTGGTCTAATGGTTAGTGTGGTGGACTCTGGATCGGACGGTCAGGGTTCGAGCTTCTAGCCGGGGCACTGCGTTGTGTTCTTGGGCAAGACACTACTCTCACAGTGCCTCTCTTCACCCAGGTGTATAAATGGGTACCGGCGAATTTACTGCTGGGGGGTAACCCTTTGATGGACTAGCATCCCATCCAGGGGGGGTAGGAATACTCTCTGTCGCTTCATGCTACAGAAACCGGGATAAGCTCCGGCCTGATGGGCCACTAGGCCCGACTGCAGACTTACCATCAGACATGAGGTGCTAAATTTATATATGTGTACAACTTTTCAGCTCAACAGCGTCCTTCGTTTCGAATCTAGCGCAATTTGAATTTCAGAGTTATGGCGGTGCGTGACATACTGTTACGGTCATGTATGTCGAAAACACATACTTATCTCGCGAGATTTAGCCATTTGAGAAGTTTAAGCATTAGGAAAAGTGTTTATATGAACATTTATTTGTTGAGAACAGGTAGCCAGTCGCCTAGATAACCAAAGCAAACTCCACATGTGTACATTATTTCCGGCCGCCATGTCTGTGTTCCCACTGAGGTACACCAATATGGCGGCTCCATACAGGGCTCTGTAAATTTCTGCGAGACATTAATTACGACGAATATCTGAAGTTTGGAATAACGCACACACCTGAAACTTGTAGAAGTAATCTCTTTATTTTTCCTCTATAACATCGTAGTTTCTTGACTCTGTCCACTAAATGGTTTTCGATTTATTTATTTTTTGGTCACGTGAGTGAAAACGCTCGTGATGTCATGTCAGGAATTAGCCGTTTGCACGGTGCCGGTAGTTGTTGACTTCTGTTTCTAAGTTAGTAAACTGCTGCTTTCCAAAGTAGTCAAAGTCATTCTTTGCAAATAGTAAGTGCTGTAGGTCAAACTTAAGTAGAGTCCCAGTCGATACTGCGGTTCGTAGCGTCGGCGGTGCTCAGTGATGTGATTATTAACAAGGTTTCTTTTCGCTCGTTTGTGTTCAGTCCTGTGATGAGGATCCTACCAGTCTCTCCGATGTAAGACATGTAAGAAGTTTGACAGTCGGAGCACTTGATCTTTCAAACTGCTCTTTGTCTGTTGTTAGGGTCGTCCTTGTCTTGGTTAGTAAATGTCGTAGAGCTCTGTTGGCGTAGCTTGCCTTTAAGCCATTAAGCCGCCCGGGCTTAACAAAGATTTCTTTTGCAATAGCTGAAAGGCCGCGTATTATCTTTTTACTGTCTTTTTTTTGTGGCTCTGCGGTTTCTTTCTTTTTTATTATATTTATTTTATTACCACACACTTATAATATTAACAACACATATACTCACATTACTTACAATACTGATACAACTGCTCACTCTACTTACAGTGTTACAAGATAATTTGGTTTTATCAACTAGGATTTCCTTGACCCTTAATAGGGGGTGCGGATAAAAAATGGAATGGCCTCATGTATTAAAGAGACTATATGAGGAAAGTTCGAAAATTGCCCTAAATTCTTACGTGTGGAAAAGAATAAAAACGACTTACCTTGTGTTTCCTTGCGTTATCTTGACGTCTCCGTGGTCCTGGGGTCGATTTAAAGACATTTCTCTTTAAAGACGTTTATCTTCTGAGGTTTGCCTACGAGTAAAGCGAAGCGAAAGGCTGGCAAGTTAATCCGCCAACGGTCCACACTCGAAGCCATAAATCCCACGAAAATGGCCAAATCTCGCCAAAAACTGCTTCACGGAAGCCGTCGATAATTTTCCTTTTTATCGGCTTTGCCTTGGGTTTCAAAGTTTATACTAACCTTTCGAAAAACACTACTTTTCAGATTTTCAGATTTCAAATTCTGCTTTCGCTTGATGCGCGTTCAGTTGTCTTGGCCGCAAATTTCAAACTTTCAGCGTAGCCACCGCGCCATTGTGACCAAATACTGGAGAGGTATAGGACAATTTTTACCATGCAAATTTTACCGTGTTACGGCCCCTGCGGAAGGTTCACCGGAAACGGCCGGAAATTATGAACCGCGTTTTCCCTCAAGCGCGCGGTGTCGACCGGAATGCTCTGCGAGCCTTTGTTTTTGTTACATTTTCAAAAATGCAACAAGCGAACAATTTACGACAAAAAAGTCTCCTCAATGTTAAGAACGATAATAATTCTTGCCATTAAAGCAATAACTGACAAGCAATCTGGATGAATGCGTCGGATTATGAAAGATTGAAGAGCGAAACGATCTACAAATTCAACAAATTGGAGGCTTCGTGGGCTACGAAACCTCGGGCGAGGCATGCAAAGCATTCTGGGCGACAGAGAGTCTTTAACCGCTAAATCTTTTTAGCCTTGTGAATGTCAATTATCTTTTCCTAGATGAATTACCTTGACCGGTTTTACTAAAAATGCAAAGGAGTCCAATAAAAACTAGATTACTCTTGATCGGTTTCATTTTGATCACAAACAGGTAGGACCAAAACTCAAAATTGTACAGTGTCTTTTCCCTTTGTTTATCCCGAAACTCGGCAAAGATGAAAGGAGATTATTTATTATTCTCTGTTATTAAAAACTAGCTAGGGTATATTGCATTTTATGAGTTCTGATTGGTTTAGAGGCAGTGGTATATGAGCTCATATGCTACTTACCTACATGATAGCTGTACGCTCAAAAGAATGCGTTTTTCACAGTGTTTGTACAATATTCTTCGGGCGTTTTAATATAACAATCATCCCACTCGCGCTTGATGGATAAACAAACTGAACACTCTTCTGCAATTGCTGATCACGTAAAGTTAGAGATTCTTTGCATATTCACTAGTTGCAGCCAGCATTGAATGCTTTTCAAGTTTGTCGTTTGACAGACAGCTTTATTTCAAAGCGCCTATTATAATTACTACTGCAGATTTTCTTTTTCTAGGTCCCAGACCGCGATCATTGTTTCATAAATAGCTTTCCAGAGAGTTTTGAACCTTATGCTTCTGAAAATGCATGTCGAATAACAAACGAGACGTCAAGTTCAGAAAACGGCGTGGTTCTGAAATGTTTATATCACCGCTGAATGTGTTTTATTTGTATCAAGCTTCGATGGGGAGCATAACTTTGCCTAGACATTTCATATTACAAATATTGCAGTTAACGAGACCCTGCTGTGCTTCATATCTGAACTCCAAAAAGCTTAACACACTTAACTTGTCACCAAAAGAATGCTTTTATTTTTAGCCTTGCTCGAAATTGCAGAGAAGTTACAATGTAGTTACTTAATCTCATTGCTTGTTACAATGATTCCTTTCCTTTTAACTTCTTGGGATAATCAGAACTTAGATCAACGCTTATTCTCGGCAGCAACAGAAGCTGGAGGCACCTTTTTTGAACCCCACGATGTCTTCATTATCGGCCAACGGCTCGTCACCTCCCCAGGTGTAATGACCACTCCGATCACACTTGTAGTTGTAAAACCGGCCCACCAACTGCTCATTTTCAGTGGCCTTTCCGTCATATCCATAGATAGAAACTTCAGCATCGCAGACAGAATTGATTTCGGAGCAAAGATCGTTTCAGCTCACTGTGTTCACACCTTCGCTATTTCTACTGGTCTTGTTCAGGCAGCTCAGCGTCAAGCTAAAACCAAGCAGACACATTTATAAAAAGGAATCTAGACGTTCAAAGAGCGTTTACACGTGCTTCGTATCGATTGAGTGTCGTTTACCAGAGAATTCACCATGATATTCACGTTATACGTTGCTTTGTGTATTTCATTGCAGGCGAATGACTGTCTTCGCATGTCAGTTTTGAGCTATTTTAAACAAGGCCTACGCTTAAGATATTACAATAACCGAGACTAATGCGTGATATATTAGGACAAACTGTGATCATTTCGTTTACGCACAACGATCAAACAACTTTGCCTGGATATACAAATATTTCAAAATTCAGATAAAATAATAATAAATAATTAAGGATAAAAACTAGCGATATCAAAGAATGACGTTTCGACAGCTCCATGCCATCATTTTCAAATTCAAATAAAGAACATTTCGTGTGTTCATTATATAGTCAATGTAAGTGTGAAGGTCTCCGTGCATATTATTAAGAGATAAAAAGATAAAAGGTAAAAACGATGAATAAAAATACAAATACAAGCGTGGTACGCTTGAAATGTCAAAAAATAAAAGGTCAAATAAAAAGTTTTGCTTTGATGGAGTCAGATTGAGTGTTAAGTGTTGGTTTTCTGTCTTTGGTAAACAGCATTTCGTAAATCAAGCAATCCAGCTTCCGACGGCATTTCTTGAGGATTGTAAATTGGTCACGAAGATCTTTGTTCCTCAGATTGTGTACGTCCTGCAGGTGTTAATTCGAATAAGTAAAGATTTGATAAAACATTTGACGATAAAAATCTGCGATAAAATATTATAAAGCATAACACGACGTTTCGACGTTTCCAGAACGTCATTATCAAGTGAAAGTAGAATAATAAAATCTAGTATATATAGTGAGGCGGTGAATAAATTAAAAGGCATTGAAAGTTAAACAAAGAGTTTGGCCCTGATGGAGTCGCTCTGGGTGTTTAAATTGGGTCTTATTGTTCTTATGTACAGCATTTCATAAACAAGACAATCCCATTTCGTGCCACATTTTTTAAGCATTCTAAACTGGCTCTCGTTGAGTAAGTCAATGTTCCCATGGGCATCTCTCAGGTGGCGACCAATGGCAGAGTATCGATGATCAGCAACGCGTTGAAACAAATGGCGCGTCGTATATCCGACGTAATTTGAATCACACAAATCACATTTAAAACAGTAAACAACGCTATGCTGTTTTATCGCAGATTTTTATCGTCAAATAATAATAATAATAATAATAATAATAATAATAATAATAATAATAATAATAATAATAATAATAATAATAATAAATAGTTACAGTGGCAGCACTAATGACTTCTTTTTTCAGCAATTTTCCCTCAGCGTCCATTCTTGCACTGAGAATGGTGACGAACAGCAACAGAAGGGCCCCGACGAAGTTCATTTTTCTGCAATCCCTGTAGAACTAGAAGAAGAACGTTAAAAGTCGTAAGCAAAAAAAATCTATGCTGTAAAGGAATCTCAGCGCTTTCTAGCCATGGTACATTTATTTTGCTGCGCATTGGTAAAGCGAAAACTTGTCAAATGGCATTCACGGATCAATGGCTTAAACAGAATCAACAAGGACCACTAATGTCCAAATTTGACTTTTCCGAATCACGAAAATAAGTAATTACAGCGCAACGCGCCTAAGTGTGGCCACCCAACAAACCTTTTTGACCAGTTATAATTAGCCAATCAGATAGCGCGAATTTGTTTGAGCTGTCCCGCCCCTTTGCAATGTTCAAAGCTGTTGTCACGAAACCTGTCGCGATTTCGACAAGAAGGCGGGACAAATCAAACAAACTCGCGCTCTCTGATTGGCTAACTTGTCAAAAAAGTTTGTTGGCTGGCCACACTTAGGCGCGTCGCGCTGTAAGCTAACTTTAATTTGGTGGCCATTTACAAAATAGGTGAGATACTACGCGCGCTCCCATTGGTTGATAGATGTGTTTAGATGAAAGTATGTAAGGGGTTTGGGGAGAATTCGAGATAGTTATGCAAACCCGAGACGCCGTCGAGGGTTTGTATAACTTTCGAGAATGCATAGATGGGCTATGTAGACACAGAAATAATCTTTTATTGCTTAAATATATATTATTATTCATATACTTGGCCACTGAATTGATCGTCAAAACACACGCTGTGCGGGCCGCAACGGCCCTAAATCTGATTGGTTCACGCGATGAATTTAGACCAATCAGATTACGTTCAGACCGTTTGAAGCGGGAAAACCTTCGAGGTGCGTACGAGCAAACAGACAGCTTTGAAATTCAGTTTCACACAAAAGGAATTTTTAAGAGAAAAATAGGTCTACTTGTTATAAATGTGAAGAATACAGACAAAAAAATTCGGATTTAGACTTGAAGATATAACATTTTCAGCGCGAAGTAAGTTCTTACTTGTATTCTTGAAAACGTTATTAAATTTGTGAGTCATCAGGCCGCAAATGACGCGGGCGCCAATAAACAATAACCCCAAAAAGTCATGTTAATACCCTATGGTAAACGAGAACAAGAGGTGGCGAGCATCTCACTGTATGCACCAGGTAAAATGCGGAGTTTATTTACGTTTTTTGCATGCATTTCAGAAAGGTATATATTTGTTTCAGGTAACTCCATTCTTTTCTTGTGGAAGCATCCAGTCATGATTGTGTTCGAACGCATGCACAAAAGAACATCAAGAGTGTTTTTTTTGTCGTGGTGGAATACAAAGTGCACGAGGCATGCTTCCTGAGACTGCTCCGTGATCATTTACTAAAATAAAATAAGTTCCTTATAGGGAAGATATCAGTAATGTCACCCGCTGTTATTAATGTGCCAACCAGAAAACTATTGGCTGGTGAAACAAAGAGCTCTTTTGTTTAACTTGTTGCCAATTTAAATAACAAAAACAATGTTTGTAAACAAATATCTTCCCTATATAGTTGGTCTATGAACAAGATAGCTATTATTGCACCCAACATACACGTGAAATGATATTTTAACAAAGAGCTCTTTTGTTTAACTTGCTGCCAATTTAAATAACAAAAACGATGTTTGTAAAGAAATATCTTCCCGTTTTAGTTGGTCTATGAACAAGATAGCTATTATTGCACCCAACATACACGTGAAATGATATTTTAAGGAAGCTAAACTCATTAATCTATGACTCGTTATTGGCAAAAATACCGACACGGCCATCGTCCAGACTACAAAGACACGCCCTGGACACGCCTGATAAATAAATAATATTTTACTGTTCAGCATTTCGAACATGCTTTCCAAACAGAACTTCCTGATCAAAATGGGACGATGGTTACGGAGAGACAGCTGTTTATCTACGACTTGCAAGGTCTGGTTTACAAATAGACACGAGCTTCTTACGGTACGTATGTCCTGTAATCGACCATGAATTTTTTCATCACATTATCAAGTTTGGTGTGGACTCACGAGGACGATTTCTTCTTTAAGGAGTCCCTCTGGATCCAATTTGTGCTTATTTCTGAGAACTATAAACAGCACCAAAGACTGTATACAGTTTGAGCGATTGAGCTTGTTGTTGAAAGTTTTCAACAAGCGCGCGCGATGGCGTCAAACTACGTCGGTTTTTTAGTTTTGATGCATTTTTCGACCATGAATATTATCCAATGAGCGCGAAATCATTTTTGCAGTGAAAGTAAAATGAATATTTCATATTTTAAATATGCAGAAACGTGCACCTTGATTTTCGTCGCGAAATTTCAAACAAAGAGGCAACACATACTCTATCTGTACCTCGCTTTAAAAACCCTTTCGAAACAGATGTTTGTTCGGCAGGTATATTTTGCAGGTTGCAGGTTCAAAATGTAATTAACATTGGGAAACCGCTGGCACCTGCAACCTGCAAAATATTTACCCGTCGATGTTTGTTCCGTTTATTGGTAGTTTTCACTGTTACTTAGGCTATGAAAAACTAACTTCAAAACAATCCAACTACAAAAGCTTATAATTTAAGAGAATGTAGAAGACAAATAAATAAAAAATTCTCATAGTCTCAGGCTTGTGTGGTGTCGTGTTTGCGAGTTATTTGCCTAAACATTCCACGCAAACATCTGAAGATCGAAAGGATAGGCTTTTTGTAAACAAAACAGTTTTGTCACGGTCCTCAGCACAGCCAAGAACTCAAATATTCAAGATGCTCTGTTTTCAAAACGAAGCGTACTATCGAGCGGAAAATTTGCGACAAGATATAATTTTAGTTAGCCTTGCACCTAGTAGAAACGAAAATTTAGCAGGCCTAGCGAATTTTGATTTCAGAATTTTATGACGTCACATGAAAACCAAGAATTATCTTAAAAGAAAAGACTTTGTGCGTGTTTAATAATATAAATTTGAAGCGTTGTGTCGAAAACCAGTCATGCTATTATCTCTTAAAGTTCATCTTGTCAAAAAATGATTAAAGATATTGATATTGATGTTCTAGCTCGTTTTATTACTGAAAAATATATGTCATCAGTTCCGGTTTACAAGTGCGGAGGGCAACTTTTTTTCTTACCAAATTTTGTCAAGCCGTACCGCAAACTTCAAAGGCTCTGTCGTCCTGCTCCGAAGCAGGACAAATTTTTGTCAAGCGTCAAAACTGACACATTTTTTTTCTTTTGCGCGCCGTGAAAGAAAGGAAAACGGCAATCCGAATTGAAAGATTTTATCTCGCTTTTTAAAGAGTTTATCCGTCTTCCGTTTCAGGGTGATTGCCAGCACTCTGTGGTTATGTAATAATTTGGCGTTTTCAAGTGCGTACGCGATAACCAACCTAAAAATTTGGTGGAGACAAACTCAGTCGTTTTTTGATAGCACCAAACAAAATTTGTAAGCCAAGTGCGGACAGTACCTATGTTGCGATGTTTGCAGAAAAAAGCAAAGTATCATGTTACAGCATTTGCAAGAAAAAACATAAGTATATTGTCACCGTTGTTTAGAAAAGGCGTGCTTTAAGATACTAAGATATTCTCATTTGTCAGTCCCATTGCATTCTGTACTATCCTTTGCGTTTCTGAGTTAGTGTTATACAATAAACAAATAAAGATAGTCTCATTGTAAGATGATCTCGTATGATCTTCCAAAATATCACTGAAAAACTAAAATTTATTACAAATCCTTTCCGTTTCAAGGTGATTGCCAGCACTCTGTGATTATGTAATAATTTGGCGTTTTCAAGTGCGTACGCGATAACCAAACTGAAAAGAAGGTTGTTGTCCAATACACCCGCACTTTGACGGTCCGTACAGTTCGAACGAAACATACAGACTGTATTCCGTATTGCGAACCAAATAAAACGTACGGACTCACCCACTGGCATTTAAAAGCGTGCCTGCTGTCGCACACTTTTAGAACGAGGAATATACATGTATATCTCTCTTTCCTTTAGGCCACTACGCACTCTTTAATGTTTACTGTTCTATGTGGCGAACAGAGCTGAACCTACAGTCTATTCTGTATGATTAACTGAAAGAAGCGTACGGACTCGCCGACTGGAATTTACAAGCGTGCTCGCGGTCGCACACTTAAAGGACGAGGAATATACAAGTATCTATATATTTTCCTTTCGGCTACTCTTCAATGTTTACTGTTACCTTCTGTTAGGGAATTGAACGAAACGTACAGACAGTATTCTGTATTGCGAACCGAACGAAACGTACGTTAGTACGGACTCACCGACTAGTCACTATACTGAAAAAGAAATGAAACGGGTGAGGGAATTAAATAACATTTCACCTGTTTGAAAATGTTACTTGGAGTATAACGGGAATATCGAGAAGCAAATGAAAATGACCAAAAGCTATTTGTTTGGTTGGCTCGTTTTCTTTGGCTCGACTAATGTACCAGTAAAGTTCGAGGTTTCCATGTAAAGTTCGAACGTTAAAATATATTTTTGTAGTCAATCAGATACACGATTTTCACAGTCAGTTCATTGTTTGAAAAGAATCCACTAGGTAAGGTTTCAGTGGGTCTGTTCCAGATATATCTTGCTATTTTATACTTTGAACTTTGAACTCTCTGCTGATACAGTTGTCGACAGCATGCACTGGATTTTAGAGAGAGTTAATTTAATATGTTTCAAATAAACCAACCCCAGCGGCACACAAATTCTTAATGTATTCACTTTGTCACAAATTGAAGAACCACATCAAGCTGAGCTTATCCTTTCCTAGCTAATTTACCAGTTATGCTGACTGGTAAAGAAATTTAATAAAAATGGTTCATAGAGAAAATAACGGTAATATATGACTCAGTTATCACCGAGTAAAGAAATTAAAGACTTTCCAAAAATTTTACTTCTGCAATTTTCCTTTGCAACGGTCACGTTTGAGAATTCTGTTGTTTAATTTGTGACAAAGTTTTATTAACGATACATTAAAAATGTGTGTCTGTAAATGATTTCCCGCCAGCTGAGACTGGTTTATTTAAAATGTGTTAAAATCGTTCTCTAAAATCCAGTATATGCTATGGACAACTGTGTAAGCATATGCTAATGAGCAACTGTATAAGCAGAACTTACAAAATACAAAAAGATCCTTGGAATGCGCAAAATATAAAATTATATTATACTTTTAATTTTAATTTTTAATGTTTTCTCTCGAACAAGTAAAGGTGGTCTCATTGGAACATCTCTCCTAAATATCACTTGAAAACTAAGGTTTCTCACAAATTATTCCCAGTGTTATGTTATTTACTAGCCTCACTTTTACATTCATTGTATATTCGAATTCTTGAGAAGAAATCACTTGAGGTTTTGACAATAAAGGCAGAAACCCATATATTCATTGAGTGAAGACGAATTGATGTAACGCAACAATTACTTATTAAAAATTATAGAGGACGAGAAGATTGGACAAACATCGCGACCCTCGGTCAGCATCAGTTGCCAAGGAAAAGAACACGCACTCATAATAAATAAGCCATTAAATAACGAGACAAGTCGTGCCCAATGTTAAACATGATTGATTGCGATATGGCCCAAATACTGTCATACCATCCACAGGAAATTCGATTGTACAGAGGTTTGTGCTTTTGTTTGGCTAAACCTCTAAATCAGTTTCAGTTAATTCAAATAAATGAATTTGTGTTAATCCACAACTCGTTAAAGTGAAATATCGTTGAACGCGAACAAGCAAATTGTACTCACTAACGTTATTAAACGCACTCAATATGTCACCATGCTCATCTGTCGCTAACCAGAAGATTAATAACAACTTACTTGCTGAATTTTAAATATCAAACTGGGCCTTGCATCAGACTAGTCCAATCTCCTATGAACATCTGTACTTAAAAAAGGGGCGTTATAATCAGTAATTTATAAACTTTTCTGAAAAAGAAATGAAAGGAGAGAGGGAATTACATAACATGTCACCTGTTTGAAAATGTTACTTGGAATATAACGGGAATATCGAGAAGCAAATGAAAATGAGCAAAGCTATTTGTTTGGCCTGGTTGGCTCGTTTTTTTAGGCTAGACTTATCTACAAGTAAAGTTCTAGGTTTCCATTTTCACAGTCAGTTGATTGTTTGGACGCTCAGTTTCCCAATCAAAGGCTAGTAAACAATAGCATAGAGGGAAAAGTTGCTTAAAATTTTGTTTTTAAGTGATATTTATGAGAGATCTTACAATAAGAGTATCTTTACTTGTTTGGGATGCAACGATAAAATTACTTTAAATAATGCAAGATCATTTCTATATTTTGTCATTTTATATTTTGAACTCTCTGCTGATACAGTTGTCGACAGCATACACTGGATTTTAGAGAGAGTTATTTTAATATGTTTTAAGTAAACCAACCCCAACGGCACACAAATTTTTAATGTATTCACTTTGTCACAAATTGAAGAACCACATCAAGCTAAACTTATCCTGTCCTAGCAAATTTACCAGTTATGCTGACTGGTAAAGAAATCTAATAAAAAATGGTTCAAAGAGAAAATAACTGTACATATGACTCAATAATTACCGAGTAAATAAATCAAAGACTTTCCAATAATTTTACTTCTGTAATTTTCCTTTGCAACGATCACGTTTGAGAATTCTGTTGTTTAATTTGTGACAAAGTTTTATTAACGATACATTAAAAATGTGTGTCTGCAAATGATTTCGCGCCAGCTGAGAATGGTTCATTTAAAATGTGTTTAAATCGTTCTCTAAAATCCAGTATATGCTATGGACAACTGTCTAAGCATATGCTAATGAGCAACTGTGTAAGCAGAACTTACGAAATACAAAAAGATCCTTGGAATGCGCAAAATATAAAATTATATTATACTTTTAATTTTAATTTTTAATGTTTTCTCTCGAACAAGTAAAGGTGGTCTCATTGGAACATCTCTCCTAAATATCACTTGAAAACTAAAGTTTCTCACAAATTCTTCGCAGTTTTATGTTATTTACTAGCCTCACTTTTACATTCATTGTATATTCGAATTCTTGAGAAGAAATCACTTGAGGTTTTGACAATAAATGCAGAAACCCATATATTCATTGAGTGAAGATGAATTGATGCAACGCAACAATTACTTATTAAAAATTATAGACGACGAGAAGATTGGACAAACACCGCGACCCTCGGTTAGCATCAGTTGCCAAGGAAAAGAACACGCACTCATAATAAATAAGCCATTAAACAACGAGACAAGTCGTGCCCAATATTAAACATGAGTGATTGCGATATGGCCCAAATAATGTCATACCATCCACAAGAAGTTCGATTGTACAGAGGTCTCTGCTTTTGTTTGGCAAAACCTCTAAATCATTTTCAGTTAGTTCAAAGAAATGAATTTGTGTCAGCCCACAACTCGTTAAAGTGAAATATCGTTGAACGCAAACAAGCAACTTGTACTCACTAACGTTATTAAACGCACTGAATATGTCACCATGCTCATCTGTCGCTAACCAGAAGATTAATAACAACTTACTTGCTGAATTTTAAATATCAAACTGGGCCTTTTATCAGACTTGTCGAATCTCCTATGAACATCTGTACTTAAAAAAGGGGCGTTATAATCAGTAATTTAAAAACTTTTCTGAAAAAGAAATGAAAGGAGAGAGGGAATTACATAACATGTCACCTGTTTGAAAATGTTACTTGAAATATAACAGGAACATCGAGAAGCTATATTTTGCCATTTTATTCTTTGAACTCTCTGCTGATACAGTTGTCGACAACATTGGATTTTAGAGAGAGTTTATTTAATATGTTTTAAATAAACCAACCCCTGCGACACACAAGTTTGTAATGTTTCACTTTGTCACAAATTGAAGAACCACATCAAGCTGAGCTTATCCTTTCCTAGAGGGGGTAAGTTTCGAAAGAAACTGTGGTGCTGCGTCGGTGGGAAGTATAACAATATAATTTGGTTATACCAACTGGGCTGATAATGTGAATTGGCCACCGTTAAGAGATTCAAGAGCTGACGTTTCGAGCGTTAGCCCTTCGTCGCTCCGACGTCGTGCCCAATGTTAAACATGATTGATTGCGATATGGCCCAAATACTGTCATACCATCCGCAGGAAATTCGATTGTACAGAGCTTTCTGCTTTTGTTTGGCTAAACCTCTAAATTATTTTCAGTTAATTCAAATAAATGAATTTGTGTTAATCCACAACTCGTTAAAGTGAAATATCGTTGAACGCGAACAAGCAACTTCTACTCACTAACGTTACTAAACGCTATGACTTATGTCACCATGCTCATACTTCGCTAATCAGAATATTAATGACAACTTACTTGCTGAATTTTAAATATCAAACTGGGCCTTGCATCAGACTAGTCCAATCTCCTATGAACTTCTGTACTTAAAAAAGGAACGTTATAACTAGTAATTTCAAAACTTTTCTGAAAAAGAAATGAAAGGAGAGAGGGAATTACATAACATGTCACCTGTTTGAAAATGTTACTTGGAATATAACGGGAATATCGAGAAGCAAATGAAAATGAGCAAAGTTATTTGTTCGGTTGGCTCGTTTTCTTAGGGTAGACTTATGTGCAAGTAAAGTTCGAGGTTTCCATTTTCACAGTCAGTTGATTGTTTGGACGCTCAGTTTCCCAATCAAAGGCTAGTAAACAATAGCATAGAGGGAAAAGTTGCTTAAAATTTTGTTTTTAAGTGATATTTATGAGAGATCTTACAATAAGAGTATCTTTACTTGTTTGGGATGCAACGATAAAATTACTTTAAATAATGCAAGATCATTTCTATATTTTGTCATTTTATATTTTGATCTCTCTGCTGATACAGTTGTCGACAGCATACACTGGATTTTAGAGAGATTTATTTTAATATGTTTTAAATAGACCAACCCTTGCGGCACACAAATTTTTAATGTATCAACTGCCTTGGAGCAGGGAATTTGAACAGAAAGTTCCAGCCCAATTCAAATGCCCTATCTATTTCAATTCATTTCCAGTATCATTTTTTTGAATTACTGGTTATAACTTTGGAAAATGCCATTACATAGGAGATTGGAAAAGTCTGATATAAAGCCAAGTTTAATTTTAACAGTTCAACAAGGTTTTGGGATAAGAATAGGACATCGTTACCTTAACAACTTTCTTGTGTGGTGCGGTAGTGTTTGGGAATATCACAGAATTGATCATGTTTATTTGGCGCCACTTGTCTCGTTATTTAATGGCTTCAGTAACTATGCCTGAGAGCGTTAGTCCTCAGCAACTGGCGGTAACCGAGGAAAAGCAGACGATATCGCAACATCTTGCCATTGGGAAAACAAAGAAAAACAAAGTAAAGTAATTTTATCTGAAATGGAACAAACATTTATCTGTAGTAATGCATCTATCCATGTTAAGCCAAGAATGGGAGCGGGGTGGGAATAGGAACAACATTTCCCTTTTTGAACAGGTTACTTATAAATATGTCGGGAATATCTGGGCCAGGGACAAGTAAATGAGAAAAATCTATTTTTGGCTCGTCTAATCAAAAGTTCAAAATTTCAATTTGGTTCGAATGTTTTAGTAGTCAATGTAACTATATTAATATGTAGGAATGTTTTTCAGCTGATGGCACTGGATGAACAAAAGAGGGCGACCGCACGCAAGGGCATAACTTAAACAAGACCAAGAGGGTTTAAATTGGAGCAACTGTCACCATTCTAAGTCAGTTCATTCGAGGAATTGAAGATAGTATTTTGCCATTCTGCGCTGGTCAATTACAAGTCGCAAAGTAAAGGTAGGAATATCGTAGCATTTAAGAAACCAATAATTTTATTTCAAAATTATCATTCACCGAGTTCAATGTTTGGACGTTGAGTGCTGAAATACCTTTTCTCAGTTAAAGGTAAAAAATTACTTGCCGAAATATATTTTAGCTTGCAAAAGGTCAAAATATCTTCTCCAGAGTCTACCAAGTAAATAATATAACACTGGAAAGGGTTTGTAAGAAATGTTAGTTTTTCAGTAATATTTTGGAAGATCATACGAGATCTTACAATGAGACTATATTTATTTGAAGTATAACACTAACTCAGAAACGCAAAGGATAGTACAGAATGCAATGGGACTGACAAATGAGAATATCTTAGTATCTTAAAGCACGCCTTTTCCAAACAACGGTGGCAATATACTTTTGTTTTTTCTTGCAAATGCTGTAACATGATACTTTGCTTTTTTCTGCAAACACCTAAACATAGGTGCTGTCCGCACTTGGCTTACAAATTTTGTTTGGCGCTACCATAAAACGACAAAGTTTGTCTCCACCAAACTTTTAGTTTGGTTATCGTGTACGCACTTAAAAAAGCCAAATTATTACATAACCACAGAGTGGCAATCACCTTGAAATAGAAGACGGATAAACTCTTTGAAAAGCGAGATAAAATTTTTCGGATTGCCGTTTCCCTTCCTTTCAAGGCGAGCAAAAGGAAAAATGTGCCAGCTTTGACGCTTGACAAACATTTGTCCTGCCTCGGAGCAGGACGACAGAGCCTTTGAAGCTTGGTACGGCTTGACAAATGTCACCGCACTTGTAAACCGGAACTGAAGACAGATATTTTTTTTGCAAAACAAGTAGTGCCTAGTGCGGACGGTACCATAGATGGTATAGGTAGCTCCTTTGCCTTCAATAATAAAACGAGATAGAACATAAATATAAATATATATGTTTAATCAGTTTCTGATAAGATGAAGAGATAATAGGTTGCATTGTTTTGCGCATGACTGATTTTCGACACAACTCTTCATGTTTTGAGATTTGTATTATTAAACATACACAAAGTCTTTTCTCCTAAGATAATAAGCGGAACAAACATCTCTTTAGAAAGGGTTTCCAAAGCGAGGTTCAGATAGAATATTTGCTGCCTCTTTGTTTGAAATTTTGCAACGAAAATCAAGGTGCACGTTACTGCATATTTAAAATATGAAATATTCATTTTAACATAACTGCAGAAATTATTGTGCGCTCATTGGATAATATTCATGGTCGAAAAATGCATCGAAACAAAAAAACCGACGTAGTATGGCGCCATCGCGAGCGCTTATTGAAAACTTTCAACAACAAGCTCAATCGCTCAAAATGTATACAGTCTTTGGTGCTGTTTATAGTTCTCAGAAATAAGCAACAAACTGCATCCAAAGGGACTCATTTAAAGAGAAAATCGTCCTCGTGATCCACACCAGTTTATTAATGTGATGAAAAAATTCATGGTCAATTACAGGACATACGTACCCGAAGAAACTGACGGGTGTCTATTTGTTAACATATCGACCTTGCAAGTCGTCGATAAACAGCTGTCTCTCTGTAACTATCGTACCATTTTGATCAAGGAAGTTCTCTTTGGAAAGCATGTTCGAAATGCTGAACAGAAAAATATTATTTATTAGGCGTGTCTTTGAAGTCTGAACGATGGCCGTGTCGGTATTGTTGCCAGTAACGAGTCATAGATTAATGAGTTTAGCAGTCCTTAAATTATCATTCTACGTGTACGCTGGGTGCAAAAATTCCAAAGCCTGAGACGTCCATGCTAGCTATCTTGTTCATAGACCAACTCAATAAGGAACTTAGTTTATTTCAGTAAAATGGTCAACTTGAGCAGTCTCTTTAACATGCCTCCTGTACTTTGTATCCCACCACGACAAAAAACTGGTGTCGTTCTTTTCTGCATGCGTTCGAACACAATCATGAATGGATGCTACCACAAGAAAAGAATGGAGTTACCTGAAACAAATATATACCTTTCTCAAATGCATGCAAACTGAAAACGTAAATAAACTCTGCATTTTTACCTGGTGCACACAGTGAGATAATTAAAACCATTCGCCATTTCGAAATCTTCCATACAATAAACCTTGTAGGTCCCCCAAAATTTTGCATCGTCTGCAGCATCGTTTTTTGCATCGTCTTCAGTTTCTCTTGGGACGACTATAATACCCGGGAGAAATGGGAAACAAAGGTTATGCAACATTTTCAGTGGCAAACAAGGTGTACTCTGGGAGTTGTGGAAATGGCCAATGGTGGTTTAGCTCATTTGTCGGTTGGGGGTAGCAACGGCCCCACTAAACCATGAATGCTCAAACTTGAACATGAAAATTGCAACTACAAGCTTTAAATGTGATTTTGCTGCGAACACTTTTCATCAGCACAAAATTTCCATCAAAGGTTGCCATTGTCCGTGCGCATACAAGTTGTTCGTTTCTTTTATTCCAAAGAAACGCCAATTAATTTTAATTTAAACAAACGAGTCACTCTTGAAGACGGGCCGTGATCCAAGGCAGTTACGCACTGTTTCCTTCTGAATAACTAAAAGTACAAAATTTACCTTTTATATACCAGTTACTACAAATCGGTCTGTTTATTTTGTCCATGTCGTGAATTACTCTTTTGTATGGTGCCGGTAGTTGTTGGTTTCTGTTGAGAGGATTCTGTTCTAAGTTATTAAACCAGCTTTCCCGTGAATAGAACGACCTAACGGATCGAAAACGACCAATCACGACCGACGACAACTACTCGAGTCTTACAACCAATAACATCACGGCTAAACCGACCAATTGCAATCAGTTTTCACGAACCAGACTGAAAACATTTGACTGACTTAAACAACTCTTCCATGACTCTGATGATGATTTCTGCTCAAGTTGTCGAAATCTCAGTCACTGCAACCGTCAACAGTCCTTCTCAGGACTATCCTCGCCTGGACGATCAAACTGCACGATCGACAGGTACCCCCGCGTTGAAACCATTTACTGTAATATAATATTGATTTCAGGATTCAGGGAATCTTCTCCGAATTGCTTTATAAACAGTTATTTTATATCCTCCATAATTTTGCATTATGCCTTTCAATCGTGTCAAGAAAGTGCATTTTAATTTCTGTTGGGTTAATATGGATTTAACAATAGAGGAAATTTGCTGATTTTTTCGAAAGTTATACAAACCCTTGACTGCGTCTCGGGTTTGCATAACTATCTCGAATTCTCCCCAAACCCCTCGTGTTTAGGTGAGGCATTGTAAACCCGGAACAAGTCCTCTATTGCCTTTAATTTTTTTTTTTAATACGCGCGAAACTAAGACGTCGCAGTTTTGTTTACATACTTTCATCTAAACACATCTATCAACCAATGGGAGCGCGCGTAGTATCTCACCTATTTTGTAAATGGTCACCAAATTAGCTTAATTGCTTATTTTCGTGATTCGGAAAAGTCATATTTGGACATTAGTGGTCCGGCCCTTAAGCCGTTAATCCGTGAATGTCATTTGACAAGTTTTCGCTCTACCAATGCTTACGACTCTTAACGTTCTTCTTCCAGTTCTACAGGGATTGCAGAAAAATGAACTTCGTCGGGCCCTTCTGTTGCTGTTCGTCACCATTCTCAGTGCAAGAATGGACGCTGAGGGAAAAATTCTTTATTTTTATTTTATCTGAATTTTGAAATATTTGTATATCCAGGCAAAGTTCTTTGATCGTTGTGCGTAAACGAAATAATCAAAGTTTGTCCTAATATATCACGCATTAGTCTCGGTTATTGTAATATCTTAAGCGTAGGCCTTGTTTAAAATAGCTCAAAACTGACATGAGAAGACAAGTCATTTGCCTGCAATGAAATAAACAAAGCAATATCGTGGTGAATTCTCTGGTAAACGACACTCAATCGATACGAAGCACTCGCGAGTAAACGCTCTTTGAACGTCTGGACTCATTTTTATAACTGTCTCTGCTTGTTTTTAGCTTGAAGCTGAGCTGCCTGAACACGACCAGTCCAGTGAGTTTACCACGCTCAAACAAGAGGACAACATAAAAACTGATCCTGAGCCGTCAGCATACGACTTTGCCTGGCAGGCTCTTCACGCGGCAGCAGCCGGTGCCTGCAGAGGGAGCACCCCTACTGGAGGAAGTGGTAACTGGGTAAACAGCGTTTTGAGTAGAAATAGCGTAGGTGTGAACACAGTGAGCTGCAACGATCTTTGCTCCGAAATCAATTCTGTCTGCGATGCAGAAGTTTCTATTTATGGATATGACGGAAAGGCCACTGAAAATGGGCAGATGGTAGGCCAGTTTTACAACTACAAGTGTGATCGGAGTGGTCATTACACCTGGGGAGGTAACGAGCCGTTGGCCGATAATGAAGACATCGTGGGGTTCAAAAAAGGTGCCTTCAGCTTCTGCTGCTGTCGAAAATAAGCGCTGAGCTAAGTTCTGATAAGCCCAAGCAGTTAAAGGGAAAGAAATCATTGTAACAAGCAATGGGATTTAGTAACTAGATTGTAAATTCTCTGTAATTTTGGGCAAAGCTAAAAATAAAAGCATTCTTTTGGTGCCAAGTTAAGTGTGCTAAGCTTTTTTGGAGTTCAGATTGAAGCACAACAGGGTCTCGCTAACTCCAATATTTGCAATATGAAACGTCTAGGCAAAGTTATGCTTCCCATCGAAGCTTGATACAAATAAAACACAGACAGCGGTGAAAAACATTTAAGAACCACGCAGTTTTCTGAACTCGACGTTTTGTATGTTATTCCACGTACATTTTCAAAAGTATTACGGTCAAAACTTTTTGGAAAGCTATAGTTATAAAATAATGATCGGGATCTGGAACCTAGACAAAGAAAATCTGCAATAGCAAATATAATAGGCGCTTAAAAATAAAGCTGTCTGTTAAACGACGAAATTGAAAAGCTATGCTAATAAGTCAAAACCTTTTCGCTACTGACATTGACATTAATTGAACTCGAAACCGTATGATTACCTATACAAATTGGGAAAGCTATTTATACTGTAACAATGGGGGACTGTAACCTAGACAGAAAACATCTGGTCCCGGTTGTTCAAAGAGTGGATAATGCTATCCACTGGATAAATCACTATCCAGTGGATACTGCAGTTTGTTTTGCCAACACCTATCCACTGGATAGTGATTTATCCTCTGGATAGCGTTATCCATACTTTGAACAACCGGCCAGCAGTAGAAACTTTAAAACGTTTCAAACGGAAACTGACTGTCAAATGACACAATGGAAAGGTGGTCTTCCCCTCAAATATATAAAGTTTCCCACAAAAAAAAAACATTTTTTGAAACTGGAACACTCTTGAAATCTCTAAACAATTGTGAAACTTTTTTCAGCTGATTTTGCTGTAATTCTGCTTTTATTTATGTTTAACTTAAGAAATCTACACACTGGTAGCTATATTTTAGCATACCAACGCCCATAGCAACAGTTGTTTACAAGGAAAGAAGTGCTTGCAAAGTAGATTCAATTCAACGTAGTTCAGTTATACTTACCTGGAAAGCTTTAACGTCTTTTAGAATGCGAGATCTGCAATCATTTTACTGAGCATCCCTTCCATTTCTATTTCACACGCCTATTGTTCTTGCCTACCATTTCAATGAATGGTGTCTATTTGGGTCGTGCATAGAACATTTATGTAGTTCCCTGCAATTCAATCCCTCTCGCTACCAATGCCCTCACCCCACCCCGCTCCCCACCCCCCTCTCTTTACACGGCTAATTGTCGCTCTTATAAAGCATAAGTAGAACTTTAAAGCTTAATTTCTCAAATAGCGAAAAACGCCAGATCACCAATATCTCAAAAAGGATATCTTCCCTGGGTTTTAACCACATGTTCTCAAATTTGCAGGGCTGGTAAGGAACACAGTTCTCTATGCTCTGAACCTAAAACATGTCCAATGTGTCAAATTTCTGCCCAACTATTTAGATAATATTAACTAATATTAGTTAAAATTTTCAAATTTTTCTCCTTTTCAAGTAAAAATTTACTCAAAGCTCTGTTTTTAGGTTCATGACACGGACAACTTACTAAGGAACAGAATGAACTTAATTCCATGCTTCTCGAGCCATCCATTCGTGAATTATCGTTTTTGTGGTGAAAGCCCTTTTAAAAGTTTAGGGGGTAATTATTCATTAAATAGTTTGGTGGAGCTCCATCACGAAAAAAGAAAACGAAAACGGAAAGTAGCAAAGATTAACGAGTTTTCGTAAGAAAGGACCCAAAAAACAGTCAAAGAAGTAGCGAGGTACAGCTTGGAAGAGAGCAGGAAAAGTGCCAACAAAGCGCTGTCAAAGGATATAATAGTATAATAATATTTATATTTTTAAATACATCAAGTAAGAGAGAAAGAAAGGTGCCGATAAAACAGCCAAATAAATAGCGAAGAACAGGAGGAAGGATAGCAAGTCGACCAGGGGATTCTGTTGTACGCAAGAGGTCATTTGCTATTTTCGACAAAGTGTTCAAGCGAACTGTAAAAATTACCGCCATGTGGTGAGTGTCACAAGATTACAACGATACCGGCGGTCCGGGGCTTCAATCCATCGTATGAGTACGTATGGAATAGGAAAGAATCGTCTATTCTGCCAGCTGTGACGTTCTTCTAAACGTGAGAGAGATGTTCAACGAAAAATTCAGATTTCGATCGACACCTTAGCAAACGTATACGCGTAGTATAGAGCGTTTTTACTCACGTGACCAAAAACGATGCTATAGAATATAAATAAAGAAAACACTTCTCCAAGTTTCAAGCGTGTGCGTTATTTCAAACTTCAGATATTCTCCGAAATGTTTCGCACAAATTTACAGAGTTCAGTATGGAGCAGCCATATTGGTGTACCTAAGTGGAACACCAACATGGCGGCCGGAAATAGTGTAAACATCTGGAGTTTACTTTGGTTATCTAGGCGACTGGTTACCTGTTTTGAACAAACAAATGTTCATATAAACACTTTTCCTAATTCTTAAACTTCTCAAATGGCTAAATATCGCGAGACAAGTATGTGTTTTTCGAGATAAATGATCGTAACTGTATGTCACGCACCGCCATAACTCTGAAATTCAAAATGCGCTGGTTTCCAAAGGAAGGACGCTATTCATCTGAAAAGTTGTAAACAAATAGAAATTTAGCACCTCTTATGCCTGATGAGTATAAAACGTTTGGTGGCTCTTTGGTTTTGGATTTTAGAATTTTATGACGTCACGTGAAAACGCTCTATTGTACTTTCAAGCCTCCCAAGTCAGCAGTTCCAGACTTGTTTTTTTTCTTTTTGTTTTAATAATTGTACCGCTTGTTCTCACCGCTTCTGCTGTTTGGACCGGTGCTTTCGAACACAAGTCGTAGAAAAGGGTGGTGGTACACAATGTAAACCATTAAGTATACGTAGTTTTACTGGTATCTTTTCAGTGTGGTTTCAACTCGACTCAGTTTATTTCAAAAATAAATATATTCGTACTGTGTTGAGGAAGTTTTCCCAGTTGTTTGTTTTGAAAATCAGGATTTGCTGATGAAAACATGGTGATCATAATTTTCGTGTCCAGTACATTTGGTGAATTTTTCAGACTTGAAGCATGGATTTACATTTTCTCCAAAGCGGAAAGTTTTGACTGATTTAGAAACACTGACTAGTGCATCTAGTCAAGGCGTACATGTACAAACCGGGGTTCAAGGGGTTGCAGTCCCCCCCCCCCCCCCCCAGTTTAGAAAATTATTGACATTTTTCGGGCAAAATGCTCCAGTTCAGAAAACAGAAGTTGGAAGAAAACTAGCCAAAACAACCCTGACTGTCTGTATCAAGCAAGTGTTCAGACAGATTTTTCATTTTGTGCGCCTAATTTTTCATTGTTATGCTCACACATTTGGGTTCATCCTCGGTGTACAAACGGTGCGTCACGCTGTTAATTATTTCAAAATCTGAAATGTGTCATTTTCTTCACTCAAACATTGTTTTTCTTAGAAATTCCACATGAATAATCTGAAATAGCATTTCAGAGCTTCTAGACTTCAAAATCTAGCAGGGCTTGCAGGACTTTTTTGTTAAGACAGTTTAGTTTAGGATTTGTTTACACATTTGAAATAGCCTTAGGAAAAAATATATTAATGTATAAACAGGCTTGAAAGAAAATCTTTAATTATAAATTTTCCTTCAGACAGGCTGCTCTCAAAGTTTGTTTACCCTTTTTTATTATCTAATTGGCAGACAGCCACAGGCCCTTCTCCATTTGGTAAGCGAGATGGAAAAGTCTGGACAAATGCTCACCTTTTTATCCCTGATGAAGCATTTTTTTATTCTTCTAAATTCCACTAAAAATGTGCTTACCAATTTGCTTTTGAAATATGTAATTACGACGTTTACAATTTGGTCACTGAAGAAAATTATCAATTACCAGTTCATGCAATTATTATTCCAGAATTTTTTTCCCAGATCCACTCCTTGACCACCAAAATCAGTGTAATGACAGATGTGATACCCTATGCTGTATAACAATAATAATTATTATTTTTGTGTTGCACAGGCTGGCGTAATCGTCTGTTTTAAGTTGCTTTACGCTTCCTTTAGGTTTTTTAAAGCTGACCTTTATGCCAGCTTTACACTCATAATCAAAGCTTGAGTAAATGCATTTAAACATCTAAGTAACTTTAACAAGCTTTCATTCATAGCGTAAAGTTGGACAACCAACTTCCAGAAGATTTAAGTCAACTTTAATTTTCCGTAAATCTCCTGTGAGCGGTGTAAATTTCGCGCGGATGTTTGCACTGGCTTACAGTTGCTCTTCGGAACCCCTAATTTCATTGGGTCTTGATACCACGATGCTTTATGGTTTTAGGACTAGATCCATTGTTATTATTGTTAGTATATAATTTTCCCAGCCTATCCTACGAGATTTTCCGAAGAGGGTTGAACGCCTTGAAGGCAAGAAATATAAATTTTATTTTTGATACTTTGTTATATTTTAGGGGACAATAAAAGTTTTAGCCACAGCGAACTAGTCCCACCCCCACCCGGGCCTAAAATTACATGAAAATATTAATATATCTTTAAAATAAATGTCAACATTACATTAAAACCATACATTACTTTCATTATTTCACCATAAATTTACAGTATTACATGCATTGTTACATGCATGGATGTATCTATGCCACAAATTACTCTAAATAATACAATTTTAGTATTTTACAAAATTAGCCTCTAGTTATTGTAATTAAATATAATTTTAATTAATACAAAAAATACTTTACAAGATTTGCAAACTCAAAACTAATGTGCTGGGCACTCTTTCAGTCTTCATTCTTTCTGAGAACTTAGATGACATAGTGTTTACTGCGGTTTTCAGAAACATGCGAACTCTGCTCATGTCGACGGTTACGTTTTTCGCTGCCGTCAATCATCAAGCGGACCCCTCATAAAACAGAGGTACACTTCAACAGGGTCAAAAGGTTACGTCTGTCAGTTGTGATTGGTAGACTTCGATCCATTTTGTTTGTTTCTGATTTAAGGTTCATTAACTTTTACCGTAATTATGATTGACGGCAGCGAAAAACGCAATCGTTGGTTGGGTTTTGAACTTCAGAGTTCCAATGTTACTGAAAACCGCAGTAAAGGTGATGTGTAATTTTTTTCTTGCTTTGTTGTGCAACCACGTTCCAAGAGGAAACCCCTGGTAGAAAAAGCGCGAGGTATTATAATCAGCAGTTCTTTTACCAAATGTAGGTCTGAATTGCAGAGGGCGGAATAGTTGCAGTGATAATTCTGGCTTTTTGGTCAATGATCTCGAAAGTAACATTTCTTGCCTGTGTGTTTAGGACCACCATAACAGTGTTTGTCTGTGGTGTTACAAAACCAATAAACTCCAGGGAGGTTTCTTCAGAGCAAGTTATGTTAATTCTTTGTGATCCTGGTGGAACAAACTTGCTAAAATGCCCAAGATGGTAAAACATAGGCTGCAAAATTAAGCAAGATTCATGGAATTAAATTAAGGAACAATTGGAAGTAATTTACTAAGCAATTACTGCTTGTATAAGTAGATGAATAAATTTATGCTGTGTAGCACTTTGAATTGCTGGATGAAGAGAGTTTTTTGAAAAAGTGTTCTTGTTCCTATTGTAGAAAGAAAAGAGACATTTCGGGAAGAACCCCTTCGTCAGTCGCAAATGATGCCTGAATAAGTAGATACCTGTTTCAAATAAACTCATTCCCTATAAAGGTAGCATTACCATGACCCTCATAACAACAATAACTAATTGACTGGTTGTTACAATGTGTGTGGAAAATTGTAACCAAGCAACATTCAAGGAGAAACAAGGAGTGGGTCTGTTCTCTTAAGACAAGCCAGGAAAGACAGGGCACTCTTTTCTCTAGAACCACTTGTCCCTCTGAGCTCACTTGGCCTGTCCACAAGGAATAAGCTCTGTGGACACATGTTTTGATTGGCTGGAATCTAACAAAGGGCGTCCAATCAAATCAAACATTTTAAACTATCTTACAAACTAAGGAATTTTAAAACGGTTGATGTGATTGGAGTCCCTTTGGTAGATTCTAGCAAATTGAATCAAGGGCTCCAACAGACACCTCCTCATTGTGCACAAGCCCAGCTGGCTAAGGATAAGCAGCTCACGGATGAAAATGAGCTGGAGGAAGGGGACGAGAATGGACAATGGGGGAAAGAGAGGAGAGAGAGAGGAATGGTTTCAAATTGATCAAACAGGAAAGAAGAAACAGTTATATTATGAACCATTTAGTGATCTGCATGTGCATTGCAGACGTATGAGGACAGATAATTGAAGATCTGTATGCAGTGCGGACCTACCATGCTGGCTCAAACCTAATTCTCTCTTTCATCTGCCAGATATCTCTGAATGCATTAAACAACTGTGCTGTTAGATAACAGTACCTATCTCACCGCATTTTTTGCAGACCGACGATTCTGGTGAATATCTATTATGCTGATGCTGTGCAGAGCTGTGATGCTAAATCTGTGCACACATGGTGCTAGGCAATGGTATTATTTCCCAGTTCACTTTACCACAGAATGGGAGACAATGAAATTGAAAAAATAAAATGACATCTACATCACTCACTCTTGAAAATTTTCCTCTTTGTCTTTTAGTGCTGAATAACACACTCGCTAATATCTAGTGGCCTATGCACACATCAGCAGAACAGGGTGTATTTGAATGTAGACACATGTAACTAACATGTAGCTGAAACCCTTTGCACAATTTGCAGGCCTATCATACTAGTACCATAGGCATGCAACGCATGCATAGGGCAATGCGGCTGTTATTCTTTGTACATATATTTGGACAAAAGCATATTATTTCTCAATGGCACTGGACAGCACCTATCATTACAAGCCTGTACAACATGCAGACGGCTAGATTTCTGTAAATTGTACGCCTGTGGTCTTAGGTATTAATATTTTAGCCCGTGTACATCACTACGCACTCACTTAAGAAATCAGTTATTATGTTAGGTGGAAAGGAGATGTGCTTTTTATTTCGCACCTGTTTATAGAATACTCCATTCACGGCATCAACAATTACTGGTGAATCAACAAAGTTCTTCACCCAGTTTGGCCCTCCTTCCATGTTAAGAGCTATGTTCCAGTCCACCCACCCAGTAGACCAATGGGATAAATTCTGCAAATTGATTAAAACATAAATTAAATTATTATTAAATTGTATATCTGCAGTATTTTCTAAAAGTATGGACCTATAAGGATGAAGCATTAGACTTTGCACCAGAACTGAAACTTAATGTGACCAACACAGAATTATGGAACATTTGTAAGCCAGTCTATGGGGTTGCCGCCACCCCAAATTCTTGTGATCTTACCTGCCAGTCGTCAGTTAGCCCCTTCCAACTACCAAGAGCCTGGAACAGGCTATTGTGTAGTCTACATTTGACAGGATTTAATATTTTGAAGGAATTAAAGCCTCATATTATCAGCAGCAATTTGATTAAAACCATGTTTGTTAATTACATGTAGGTCCATCGACATCACAAACTAATGCAAATCCCATGACGGGTACATGGCAATAGTCATGCACTGAATGCAAATTCTTCAGAAAACGGGGACCAAATTTGGAGATCTGGATGACACATACCCAATGAAAACCTAACCCCCCCTCCCCCCCCCCATAAGGGAAGTCAAAACACAAACCACACTAAAAATTATCTTATATGAGATATTTTCCATAACCTTCTTTTCTTGAAACATTGACTTTACATCATCATCATTTGGTGGAGTACAACTATTTCAAAATTATACAGCAAAGTCATTACATTACACCAGAAGCATGGCAACCTAATGGTTAGTGTGCTGGACTCTGGATCTGATGGTCTGGGTTTTAGCCTCGGCCGGGGCACTGCATTGTGTTCTTGGGCAAGGCACTTTTCACCTTTGCAGTGCCTCTCTTTACCCAGGTGTATAAATGGGTACCAGCAAATTTAATGGTGGGGGTAACCCTGCGATGGGCTGGCATCCTATGTAGGGGGTAGTACAAATATTCTCTGTCACTTCATCCTAAGGAAAGTGGGATAAGCTTCGGCCTGATTGGCCACTAGGCTCGTATGCAGACTTTACGATTACACCAGAGGCCGAGACCATGACTGCTAACATCAGATGATATAGCTACCTCAATGACACTGTGAGAGTATTGACTTCCTCTTGACCACTGTCCAAGGTGAACACCTCTAACAGAAGGTGGTCCTACATAGCCAGCACAGGCTTCAGTGTTCAGAATAAACTGATTAGGGAATCTACAAAAAATGACGTTCAAAATTACTATTAAATATTTATTTATTAATATTTTCATGAAAAATAAATTGTGAAAGTTGAGTATTGCATGTAGTTGTCTTCAGTATCTGTCATGTACGCGTGCACTCCTAAACAAAATGACCCGTAATTGCAGGATACCTGTAAAAATCTTCATGTAAGCTGTCACCAAAATGTAACATAATTTTTTAATAAACGAATTCAAAACAAAAACGTGAACAAGACTCTGCAGTATGGACTGGAGATCAAACTATAATATCCGCCATTTGCTTGAACGCCATGTTTTCACTGTTTTTAATCAAGGGTATACTGAACATCTACATATCTTTTTATACACTTATCTACTAGTAAGATCAAAGTACTTTATAAACTGAAAGGGATTTTAAAGTACTGAATACGGTTCCCAAAGAGGTTCACTATTAGCAAAATAAGTACTTTGTATCTTTGAGCACTTACACTGTACGCTGTTCTTCATAGTCGCTTTATTGAGTAGGAAATTTAGATGCCGGGTATTTTTTGGGTGTAATTTAATTTCAAAGTCAGTGAAGCTCCACAAATAAAATAGCATTTGGGCTCCAGGCTCCACAGCGAAAAATTTTATTAATAGTTACATGGCCCCCCACCAATACCCCCCTCCCCCCAACCCAGGGATGTAGCTAAGAGCTGGCTACCAGCTAATTTCACCGGCTGAAAGAGACCGTATAACCGACTTAAATTTCGCTAGAAAACAAAGACCCAAAGTAATTTTGAAGGAACACTGGTCAGAAAAGCTGGCTGAGCTTGTTAATGAGCCGGCTTTGTTATTTCTTAGCTACATCCCTGCCAACCCCTCCCCACTCCCACCTTGGAACCCTGATAAATTTAGGACTCACTTCTTGTGTGTTGCTGTAAGTACATCAGGTGTTGTTTCGTCCTCACTGTACCAGTGTACAGCAATCCCAGAAATATATTTTGCTGTTTGATGATCACTTAAAATGATGTCAGCCCATGGCTCAACAATTGGCCGCGAGTCGTCTACCAACATCACTTTCACATCAGAGTAGCCAAACTTTTCCAAGGTTGGCCCCAGGTCCTTTTTAACAAAATCTCTTTCCATCTCTGCTGTGTAACCCAGGCACTGGAATGGAAACCTACAGGCAAAAGGCAGTCTGTAATATTGCAGCGCATATGCTGCATACTAATTCTATGTTGCCTCTTGGTTATTATAATAAGTACTCAAGGTTATTCTTCTATTCTCCTTATATCCTGATGGCTCTGATGCAGCTGCCATGGCCAAACAAAAATCCAAAAAGCAAGGAGGCGGAGTTGATAATATTGTTGATGGTGATTGGACATGGAATCCGACAACTCATCCTTGCACACTTTTTTACCTTAGACTTCAATTCTGGTTTTACTTGCCAGTTAAAGTCAAAGCTACCAGAACGTTTAGTTGCCAAAAAGAAAATTTTAAGAAAAGGTGTCTCAACTGCTGGTGTTCATGACAGAGGCCAGGCAAAACATATACAGGAAATCGAAAATCAGTGCGAGTAGAACAGGAAAAGTTTCTAAAGATTGTACATGTAATTTATTTTGGCAGTGGTGCATTAAACAATGGGAGACCTCTCACAGTGCCTCCCTCTACCCAAGTGTGCAAATAAATATCAATTCATCAGAAAATGTCAGAGGTAACCTCTTCAATGAACAAGCAATTATCCCTAGTCACACCATGCTACTGAAACGGACAATCAAGCCCTGCCTACCAATCAGGATGTCCTCAGATGTCACCCTGCAGAAATCAATAAGATATTTCAGAGTTTCCTTCTTCCCCTGTGTCAAAACAAGTTGATGCACAAACTTTCATTTGGAAATGAATTACATGTAAATTTTCAAGACAAAAGACTTCCAAGTAAAACTCATTTCCATTTGAAAGGCTGTGCACCAAGGCTTGTGCTGAAACAGAGGAACACAGCATCTAGGAAATAACCTACTGGAAAGCAGGAAAAAAACATGACCTGGCATGGTTACTTACCCTTTCATAAAACCATCTCTGGGTTCATTCTGAACTGTAACCCCCCAAATTTTCACCCCATTATCACCATAGGCCTCGATAAACTTTGCAAAGTATAAAGCCCAAGCTTTGTGATATTTATCTCCAGCAACTCCCTTCAACTGCCCAGCACCTTGCATCTTGCCATTTGTCTTCATCCATGCAGGAGATGACCAGGGGCTTCCAAAGAATGTGATGTTCCGTTTACTCATCTTCATTGCAGATAGCATAAGGGGAATTTTGAGTTGTAGATCTTCTTTTGTTAAGCTGAAGTTTGCCATTTGAAAATCTCCTTCGTGGTCATCATATGAGTAAGTATTAGTAGAAAAATCACAGCTGGCCATGGGAATACGTCCAACTGTGTACTCAATGCCATCTTGAGAGAAGTAGGATGAGAGGAGTTTCTCTTGCAAGGTCGAACTAATGTTTAAAATGTTAATTCCAGCTGCATCTAAGATGTAACATAAAAACATGTACAAGCGACACTCTTGGAAAAGGGTTTTCCATGCAAAACCCATGTAAGCACAAACTCCATAACAGGTTTGAACTAGTTTGAAAAGACAGAAACTGGATTGGCTAGACTTTCTCAAAGTCGTTTGCTTCTCGCTTTTGGTTTGGCAGTAGCAGTGCAAACAACTTTTATCTCTTGTGGCATGCCAAATTTACAGCCTGTAGGGAGGGGGTGGGGTGGGTGCACCCATCAAACCCCCTCCCTACGGGTCTGCATGTGTTAGGTTCATGCTTTATCACATTTGCATTCTGTATAATTTCCAAGATACACATTGTGTCACATGTTTCCGTTATTTTTTCCCTTATGGTTTCCCTTAGTTTGCATGTCAAACTTAAAACATGTGTCACATGTTTCATCATGTGTTTGCATTCTGTCTTGCAAAATGAAACATGGTCATATGTTTTTCATATGTTTCAAGGTCATATGTTTGTCACATGTTATATCATATGTTTGACAATATGGGTCACGTCTCGTATATTTTGTCACATGAATCACATGTTTGTCATATGTTAAACAAAAAATACAATTTTAATGAAAAAAATTAAACAAGCATGCAACTATGAGTGGCAATTTATAAATGCCTTGGACCAAATATAATCGAGCTATTCACTTATATTATTATCTATTGCTCTAGTTTAAATCCAATAGCCGATGAGGATTTCAAGTCACTATTTGGTTATATCGTTGCTCTGTACGAAATATAAAAAATAATAAAATTACATATACAAACCTGTGAAAGCTCCACCTATGCCAAGAATTGTTTGATAAACTTCGCTCTGATTGACAATAAACTTGACTTCAGCGTCAGCAAAATGTAGTTTACCTCTGTCTGCATCGTGTCTTATCGTTCCAGTTCTTAAGCTGAAACGATCGCCTGCTTTTGAACTAGTGTAAACAGCGTATTCGTTCTCTGACAAGGGGGGTGCACCCTCGCTAAAAGAGTCGCACCCTAGCTCGTCCGAACACACGCAGACGGTTCCACCATAACCGAAATCTTTGCTGTGACAGGCTGAATATTTAGGTGGTGAAAATTGCACTGCATTTGCGAAGACGAAGTAAATTACGAAGAGAAAATATTCAACCTTTCGAAACATCTTGTACCGAAGCAGACGCTCGTTTGACTTGCACCCTAAAACACGTGCTGAGTTCAAAGCTGACTAGACCCCAGTCGTCCCTGATGAGAAAAAGAAGAAAAACAGCAGGCGCGCGGGCAATGATGGGAAGGAGGCAGAAGACGACTGGCCGGGGACTAGTAAGGGTTCAAGTACGGAACTTGATATGATAAAGTACGGGTTTTCTCCCGGGGGGGGGGGGGGGGGTTATATGGGCTATACGAGGAATTGCCGCTGGATAGGGTATGGGTTTTGACCCCTCAGTCCTGAACAGAGTATACAATTCAAGCGAGTCTGTCCTAAACAGGGTATGAATATAAAAGAATCGTCATGGGGTATGGCTTCAAGACTTTCGTCGAGTTTTAAGCATATCTGAAATCAGAAACGTTCATCAGTATTTATTTAGCCGGTCATCAGCAACATTAGATCACTTTCAGGATTAGATATCAGCGCTATAGTATATATATAAAAAAACGTTTACTTGGTCCTAAACAGGGTATAAGTTTGAGGTTATTTTGGCCCTAAACAGGGTCATAGTTTCGGACCTCCAGAGGCACCCCGATACCCAAACAGGGATCAAGTGCCCCTCATCCCCGCCCGGGGTTTTTTGCATATCATTTCGCTGGCAGTCTCGATGGTTTCATCTGTAATTGCTAAACCGTGCTGACGCCAACGAGTTAGACTGCGAGCAGTCTCTATTTTCCTCAAAAATCCTTAACGAAAGCGATCGCGGAAATTTCGAGCGGCGACCGGCAAAGCCGCGGGCCGTCAGTTGCGCAGGCACCAGCAGGAGTCACTCGCGCGGGTAACGGCTTAGCCAGTCGCCGCTCGAAAATAGCGCTCGCAAATTTTCGTTTTTTGTTTCGGATTTTGGAGCAAAATAGGGACTGCTCGCAGTGTACTGACGAGTTCTAACGAGAACGAAGCAGCTGTTCACAGTTGCAACCTTGCTTTATCGGTTTCTGTCGTATTGTTGTCTCGCCAAGTCAACGTTTTCACGTAGCATCAGCCTTCCACTGCTTGCGGTTATGTTTGTGCTGGTGTTTGTGGTTATCTTTGTACTCTGACACTAAATAAAGTCATCATCATCATCATCTAGTCTGAGCACGGAATTATAATATGATTAGGTGGGTACGGAAGGGAGCGGGGTATCCGGGGAAACTCCAGTAAAAAATCAACCTTGATGTCTATGCAGGCAAAAATACTAACAAAATAATGTTACAGCTACACAATTCGTCAAGCCATCGGGATTAGTAACCTCTTTCTAACCGAGCGCGAGGACCTTACTGGGGAATATTGGCCCGAGGTCGTGGCAGTTCGTTGAATAACTGTCTGACTTACTGGCTAATTGACTGACTGACTGACTAGCTTATTGATTGATTGTCTTTGATATTTACTCTCTGTTTTTGCGGGGGGGGGGGGGGGGGGCAGGGAGGTCTTCCAGTTCCATCCTTTGTATACCCTCTTATAGTGATTGAGGTTATCTTTGACGAATGAAATCCCTTAAAATAATCGTTTACCAATGAAGAAAAACACCAAAGAAGAAACAACAAACTTAGAGGAAACAAGGATGACTTCAAATGAAAAGGACTACGCAGGATAAAATTGAAAAAGTTGAGAAATTTAATTAGGCTAAACTTTTCAAAATGTGTCATCAGTGATAGAGCTCCTTTAACTGCGGCAAAAGGAATGGACAACTCCCACCCTAAAAATCAAAGCAATATCTATTTCCATAAATTACGAATAAATTAAAGGAGCTACGTCACGTCTTGTGTCTTCTTAAAAACTTAGCCTAAATTTTTCAAAATCGTCATTTGCAATAAAGTAGACGTGAAAACTGCAAAGGACCGCGAACAGTGATGCCGCCAGTCTACGTAAAATCTGCAAGAGCCCTAATCAGCCAAAAATAAACACAAACATAACTGCAAGGCTGATACTACGTGAAAAATCCATCTCAATCTTCTCCATCCTAAACCATTCATGTTCCTTTTTGGTTTAATATCATCTCTTTGGTGTTTTTCTTCCTTTGTAAACTAGTAGTTTTAGGTTTCCTACGTTTTGAGGGTAATTTGGTTCGTTGCGCACTATAGCGCGGATGTGTGTCCAAAATAGAACATCAGACGCTAGAAAAAGAATTATTTACCAGACTTATTTTAAATGGTTAAAAAGAAATTGTTCGAAAAGCGTAAGAAATCTCAAGTTCATTTGCTTTAAAATGGTTTCAGCAGTAACTAGTATGTATTATCTACCTATTTTGTACTTAACTTTCTAAACTTTGTTCCTGTAAATGCCTGTAATATACATGTTCATGCCAATTACTTCTCTGTGGCCGTGACAAACTCGAAAGCTTATGCTACTTTGGTCACTGCGCACATTTTATTTTTCATTATTTGTGTAATTTAGTTTGACTGTTCACAGTCCGCTATTTTTTTCGTATTCTTCCTCGACCGGCGAACGCGGTGATTGAATCGCGAGAGAACTGGACTCCGGCGCAAAACGTGAAAAAATAAAGCGGCTGTGAATAGTCTATAATTTAGTTTGCTTATGTTTCCTTCTTGTAATGTGCTTTCATGTAGAAATAATTTGTAAATAGTGCAAAAAAATAAAACCTAAAACCTAATAGCCAATGCGTTTTCCTGTTAAAATTTAAATTCAATAGGGTATGTCAACAACATCGTTAAATTTCCACAACAATAAGAAAACTTGAGTATATAGCCAGTGTGTAGCGTCAATGGGTCAATTTGAATACAATTAAAATTAAAGAAGAATTATACACTTGCAAACGGCCCTATGAATGATCAAAACAACAACATTAACAAGTTTAGTTTACTTGCCCAGGGAAACAATTTGAAACTGTAACAAAATGACATTTCTTGGAACATATTTTAGTGTGGTGTATGTCGCCTTAGGAACTTGCTTATGATGAATTTGATAATCAGATCAATCAGGTCGGCTTGTGAATGCGATGAGCGAAAAACCAGGGAGTTTACAGTGTTTTCTAAACGACGATGTTAGATCCAACAACAGAAATCTTTCTCTTCATCGAAGTGGACGGATTTTCTTAAATGAACGGCATAAGAACCGCATGGCACTTTACCACGACGAAGCCGAAGACAGCATGGAAATGGGGTAGGTAATTATGGCGAAATGTTAGGCTTACTACGTAATATAAATACTAGCAAAAAGGTCGTTGATCGTCTGCATATTTAAGCCTGGTGATCTTTCATTGATGTTGGGATTTAGTTAACTGCAAGAACAGCTGGCAAAAAGCCATTTTTTTCAGTCAAATGAAAATGGTTTATCTTGTGTTTACAAAAATTAAACGTTCGCCATCGGTCTATGACCATGGCCTGATTTGCATAACGAGTTATATTATTATTTGATTGTCTTGCTATCGAGCGTTAAAAATGGCCCATACTATCATGTAGAAATGTATGGATCTCGGGGCAATTCATAACAATATTGTGAGACCTGAGGGAAGCAGTACATTTTTCTAAGTATATATCTTTGTTAATCCCAGATATACTCCTCTGTCGTTCTGTACATAGAATGCACGGCTTTGATTAATTTTATATTTGATGTCCTTATGATTCAGTCTTATAAGTAATAAAATAATTCCTCGCGTCTGGTATATTGGGATGCATTTTTAGCCATTCTAGGAGCATTTATTTTAAAAACTTTCCGGACCCCCCTAGAAGGCTTACGCCTGTGGCGCGTACAATTGCCTTATCTAACCCCCCAATCGAAAAAATGCTACGCGGTCCCTGGATTGACTAAGAAATTAGCCAAATAATATATGTTAAACCAATCTTTGACGCAAAAAGCAGCGATTATTTTATAACCTTTTTAAATAATATGACAACCTAACAGCGGTAAATATCCCTCTTTTCTCGCCGGAAGAAAAAAAAACACGAATTTGAATATACCGACGGCTTTCTTTAATTCGGCGTGCATTACTAAGTATGCCTGCATTATTTATTTGTTGAATTTCTTTATTTTAAAGGACGTCTGTCGTTCTCTGGTTTATACAATTTTAAATTAATTATCAGTCATTCTGGCATTTCACCTTTCTATAAAAGATTCACAACTTTGGCAGCTCTTCATTCAAATTAATTTGAAATTTTCTCCCAAGCGAAACAAGCTCTCGACAAAGCCGATGTTATGTTGGCTCATCCATTTATTTTAAAATGTGACTTATCGATCTAAATTTTATATGGTAGTTCATATGAAAGCCTATTTTTGGAAAGTAAAGATTTCTTCTCGATTTGACATTGGCTTCACAGCATTTCATCAAGAATGGCTCATGAAGTAGATTTTAGCTTTTATTTGGAAAGTCCACCGTCTTCGCTGCCGGAAAAAAAAAGATTTCAGAAGTTCTTACTTTTGCTCATCACAAATATTTGATAATGAAATGGCAGTTGTTGTTTTTCGCACGAGGAGAAACTTGAATCCCAATCCGAGTGCAAACGCTAGTCAAAACACAAGATGAATAGGTAATCCAGTATTTGCTTTATAATAAGCTGTTTTCCCACTTTATTTTGACCTTTACACTGCATAGCGCTGTCCAACGAACAAAAGCTAGCCAATTTTCTTGACGTCACCGAATGCGTTCCCAGGCCCTTGCTGAACCTTGCGATCACCCGAAAGAGGAGGAGAACTGCTAGGGGCTAGACTGGATGACTAGATAAGTTTTAAATCCCTGGTTAGTGTGAAACAGCTAAGATCGATCTTCACTCGGACCGTTTTGCACACTGCTCGAAAAACTCTTTTTATACTAAATTAGGATAAAGTAATTAAAGTACAGAGCTGGAAAAAACAGTTTTTGGCAAATCGAAGACGTTTCGGAGAGCATAGTCTCTTCATATCCAGTTTGGGAGCGAGGTTTCTAAAAGAATGTTGTGTCATTTACCAAACACCTCTGAAGTAACAAGAGTGAGCTCGGCTAGTAGACATGTGCGCTCCTTCAGACCCGATTTGAACCCTGGAAATGACGACTCCTCATTGGTCCATTTCAAATGTTCATGGATTCAAAAACGTTGAATACTCTTGTTTTTTTAGAAAGAAGTAATCTGCTTTAATTTGTCAGAAAATATTAGTCTAGGGAGCCGATGATTACGGCAAAATATTTATACTGATTTACATGTATAGCTAAGGGTACAACGTTTTATGGAAAGGCATGAAAATAAGACAAAATGCAATGATTTCCCCACAACTATTTAAAGCAATATATACCTCTTATTAATCGAGTTCGAGGTCCGTGCAGTAGGATACGGACCAATTTTTGTTTTCGCGCTTGGGCCATAAATCGACGAAAAAACAAGGATCCGTATCCTACAGTACGGACCGAGAAAACGAGGATAATAAGACATTTATTAAGCGTGCGGGAAGCGGCTCCAATTGGACGAATGATTATTCAAATTTCACAGCACTTTTCAGTAAAAGGATGAAAACTAAATTAACAGTTCGTTTCGTTGGAAAAGCGTCGAAAGTTTTAACCGTCTGACAAGGACAACGAAAGCACCTTGATGAACAGCGTGTTTGTCAAACTTCGAAAACTTGAAGATTGGTTTTGGCAGTGCTCCTCAAAAATGCTAAACGATAAAGCACTTAAAATTCATACCTCAAACATCGCTGTCCAGGTTTTATAGCAACTAAATCATAAAAAAGAAAAATGACTCTTACTCTGATCGATTGTATTTACGGACGTCAAAAAAGAATTTCCGAGCAGCTAGCCAAGGAGAGTGGCAGGTACGTTTTCTACTTGAAATGTTCTATCTGTCTGCTATTGACAATAATTTTAAAAACTTTTCCTTTCAATTTCCGTTTTCGTCACCATGTTGGCACATCTCCTGGCACTGATAAAGACTTCGAAGTGACTGCCATCCAGACAGACCGCTCGACCGACATATTAACTGAAAGAAACTGAAAGAAACTTGAAACTGAAACTGAAAGAAACTTGCAAATACGGCCCGTAAAATTAACCAATCACCAAGCGCGTACTATCTGCGCATATATCTCTATGTTCTATTTCAATCTTTATCCCTCCATCTTGCATTGTTTTAGTTAAGCAAAGGCACGATAATACAAGCTAAAAGAAAATACTACATATTGAAGTGACTCAGAGAATTTAACTTAGAAATCGAAAAAACATGGAAGTCTATATACGAATTGCAATATACTATACACAGAGATATATTTTATAATAAAAACGTAAATACTATCGAAACCTGCACAAACTGTCTAATTCGCCGATAGTTGATGAATGCTTAGTATCGCATTAAAAAATCCTTGCAAACAGCCACCCGCCCAAATGGTTAAAGAAACCTGCTGTATGCAATTTTCATCCAATGACATCCAGGTGACCGGCCAATCAGGGCGCGCATCGACGCGCGTCTCTTGCAAGATGTAAATAAGACAGGTGCGAACAGCTTGTTGTTCAGTTCAGTTTTCGAGGCAAATATTGCGAGATTTGGAAGAAACGCGCTGGCGTTTCCGACTTATTTAAACTCGCTGCAATGCCTATACCGGATCGAAGGACAAGCGGCAAGGAAGGTAATTTGGCCTTGCATTTTAGTTGTGCATGTTAATTAACGGCGATAACTGCAAAGCGAGCTTTATAAAGAAATGCTTCTGCATGAAAAATAGGTCACAAAAATATTTTTTTTCGAAAGAGCTATTTTTTTTTACATAGCTGAATTAAATACTTCTGCATTTAATGATCTAAACTCAATGGTATTTATGTCTACATATTCGCAAATATATTTCCTGGAAAATTAGAAGCAGCAATTTCCTGTGGACATACTTTTTCTCGCTTTGTTGTAAGTGCAGTATGAATACAGTAAATAGTATCAAGCATCTCTTCTACCACTGCTACAAAAATAACATTAAATTAATTAGATTTTGTTTCTTATCTAATAATACAGTTTCTTATCATCCGTTATGTATTCTTGCCAAGCGTTTGTTGCAAGCTAGAGGACAAGAGACGAGGGGCCTAAATTATGCACAACTTTAACAAAATAATAATTACATATTAACATGGAATGTTATAGATGGCAATTGATATATTCTTGCACTAACAATAGATGTCTTGAATTTAAAACCAAATTCATTTTTGAAAGTTCTAATATTTGAACGTACGATACCTGAATCAAAATAAAGAAACGTCAAAATCCAATTAAAAAGTCGAATAGCTGTTCAGCTCATATTTGCATCTGCGAAGACCTTGGCTATGGGCGTGGTCAGAATGAATAACTAAAACAGTTATTAAGGAAAAAGTGCCAAAAAATATTACTAAAGCACCAAACGTTCCGGGCTAAGCCCTTCATCAGTTGCGTTTAAGCGTGTGCGTCAAACATCACTAGTGAAGGGCTTAGCCCAAAACGTTTGGTGCTTTAGTAATATTTTTTGGCACTTTTTCCTTTATAATTTTTTTAGTTATTTGAACTATCCAAGTGCCACGCAGTACTCTGAACTTTTGTTCATCATTTATGTGGTCAGAATGAGCCTGCCCGCAGGCTATGATTTTTCTGGCGTTCATAATGTATTCAAAACCATGTTTCTTTTTTCTCATGTGTTTTAGCGAAAACAGCTGCTAAAGATGTATTCAGCGGCGATAAAGGCGAAGAAGGTAACGTAATCGTTTGTTTTTACAGTACGGCACGTTGCAGCTTATGATATCAATCTAATGTTGCAAGGTTACGCCCTCCTTCCACCAAATGTACATTCACGATATTTGAGGTTATTCAATTATTTAATGCCGTTTGTTTGTACCTGACGAACCAAACACTAACTGAAAAGGCGTCTCCAAATTTGGTGGATATACCGCCTAGTTTGTCCTGTTTCTTCGTTGTTTTCAGCATTCTTTCACATTAATATTGTAAAGGAGAAATTTCAATTTTTATACTCATTCTCCATTCCACATCTCCCATAATACACCTTGTTTGTCCCCAATACTTTCCAGTTTCTCTTGGGACGAGGTGCATTATGGGAGATGTAGAAATTGAGGATAGGTTTATTTTTGTGTTAGCAACAATAACGAATTCGTTTCGCTTTTTGACTGTAGGAAGTTTCCAGAAAGCTGGCAAATTCGTCTTGTCCTCCAAACTCTGGGAACACACCACACCGTCCAAGACATGTGACGTTCTTATCACGTTTCCCAAAAACACAGAGGACTACACAGTAATGTGGTTGCTATCAAGGCTACGAGCCAGAGTCCCGGATGTTGACGTCCACGTGCGTCAAATGGCACATTCGCCGGTGTACGGTTTCTACCTCACGTCTTCATTTGAAGTGTTCCTGCAGCAAGCCGAACACCTGGGTCTTAAGAAGAAGCTTCGGACAGGTGGAATAACCGAGTTTAAATACGATGAACGAGACACGTTTGAGAATTCTGAGGATCCGACTGTTTTCTTCAACTCAGGCGAGAGGCAGAGTATGATTCTGGAGATGGTGAACGACTTGAGGGCCGTGCAAGGAGATGAGTTAGGGAAGATTAAATTTGTGGAGGGACAGCAGATTGGTAAGGAAATAATTTTATGACCAAACGAATTGTTCCATGTACAAAAAGCCCCAGCAACTAGAATTCGCCATGGCTCAGCCGTAAGTTCAAGCACCCAACCAGTATCTGGGAGACCATTGATTCAAATCTCTTTTAGAGACTCACTGCAGACTTTTTCTTTGTCTAACGCTCATGACAAAATGAACTTGTCATCTTTATCAATTATTCACCGAGCTGAAAATTTACCATCTTTCATTACTTGTCACGTAAGGATTATGATAAAACGTGCCCGAAACATCCCTCTCTCTCCTCAAGGAAAATCAAAGGACAGGAAAGACAGATGGCAGCCATTTCGTCAGCGTTTTTCATATCTAAGTTTGCAAAACTGGGATAAAGATGTGCGTGGCAATTGCCGCACATAAGGTCTGCGGTATTAAAACTCAAAGGAATTGCATGTCAAAATGGTTCAAAACTAGCTGGAAAAGAAGCTTAAAAAAAAAAAAGAAATGGCCTGCTTACAAAAAGAAAAACTCCAATGAGGCATTATTTACACTTCAGTGTCTTTACGCATACTAAGAAATAAAGGGATAAATTTAATTTATGTTGTAGAAATTAAAATACACGTTTTTATTCGATTTTGCAAGCTTGCCGTTTTCTCATTAGAAAGTAATACTTCAAAAATCATTTATTTTTCGGTACATTGCTGCTTTTTCTTTTGTTTGTGTTGTCTCATTATATGACATGAGATAGTGAATAATACATTATTTGCTTTGATTCCCAGTCCCCAAGCTGTTGTCGGAGGGCGTGGTGGAAAAGATGTTTCCTCTCCATAACTCGGACGATTTAACAAAGCTGAAGAAGACCTGGGTTTCAGCATTCTTCAAGAAGCAGCCCCTGGGTGAGTTCTCCATGCCGCTTCCACTCTTGGCTAGGCCAAGAGTGAAAGATGCTTCTTTGCAACAAATAAAGTTAATTCATAACCAACCAGCATTTTGCCAAGAACTAGTTTCTACATTTATGGTTGCTAGAGGTCTACCGATCAGCTTGGTATTTAAATGAGCGAAAACTAATAATAGGACCAAGAGCTATGAGTGAGGCATTTTTAACCATGAATGATCTGTGCTGCGTTTTCTCGATCACGTTGCGCGCAAAAGCTATTCAAAGGCAAACTAAAAGCAAAGCATACTTGTTTTCGAGAGGCAGACCCTTCTCGCTTAATCTATTCAAGAGTGACACCATTCCTACGTTCATCTTTTCGTCTCACTAGCAACGTATTTCTTTTCATTTCTAGACGATATTTGCCAGTATTTCGGCGTGAAAATCGCCATGTATTTCGCCTGGCTCGGTATGTACACTAAGTGGCTAGTAGCTCCCGCAGTTCTTGGCATCATCACGTTCATACTGTCCAACAGAGGTGAGGTAACGCGTGATTGGTGCATCCTTTTCTTTAACATCTTCAACATCGTGTGGGCTACCCTCTTCCTGGAGGCCTGGAAACGAAAGAGCGCCGAGCTTGCGTACAAGTGGGGAACAATGGACATGCCATCTGATATGCTCAAGGAACCAAGGCCGTTGTTTAGGGTGCGCTGTTTGTATTGTATCGTGGAGACCAGTTGTAAACCCCAATCACCTTGCTCGCCCGATATCTCCTAAGCATAATACTATTACCCGAATTGAAATTCTTCCATCTTCTGGAGTTTGACACATAGCATACATTCCTTTGTCTGAGTGATATCTGAGGTAATATCTCCTTTTCCCAGTTATACCACTCCAATTATAATCTCTCTCTTTGAGCTGCAGATTATTACCCAGATGCAAGATTTGGAAGCTTCCCACTAGGCGAAATCAAGCGCATCCTTGTCTGAGTTTGAAATGTCCCCAAGATATAATACACCTTATTCCAAAATGGCTACCATCTTAATATTCCTATGTTGGTATTCAATTTATCCCTTCTTGTGTCGTTTTTAAGCTCAAAAATCAAAAGAATATTTTATCTTGAACGAGGCAACAAGGGCGAATTTGCACGTGCATAAATCAGCGGCCATTTGGGAATAAGGTGTACTCCCTTGCCAGTTTTTTAATCCGGCCCAGATATGAGAAGTAACCCATCTTCCTGAGTTTTTTTATCCCCAACCTAAAATATATAATTCCCTCCCAAGTTATAATCCTCTTGCCAGTGTCGCTCAAGTTATAATCTCCCTCCCCAAGTTGGTCTTTTTCCCCAAAGTTATAACTCCCTTCCTGACTTATAATCCCCTTAGCTATAATCTCCCCTTTTCGACTTAAATTGCCCTTCCACGAGCCTTGATAAAACTTTTATCGTCCCACATTGATAAAGCGAGATAATAATCTTAATAAAACCAACTCCACGCAGGGAGATTATCATAAAAGTGAGATAACTGGACGAATAGAGGCACACTATCCATCGTGGAAAAGGAACATCTTCCGCTACTGTGTGTCGCTGCCAATCATCTTGACGTCGCTGGGTGTCGTTTTGATTAGTATGCTGTTGTGTTTTGAATTTCAACGCTGGGTAGACAGTATGGAGAATCCTCCAAAGCCGCTTAAGTTTGCACCCAAGGTCGCCTTGGCTGTTTGCATTGGAATGCTGGACGACAATTACAAGAAAGTCGCCTATCATCTTAACGACAAAGGTGATTCAAATATCAAACTTCTCCCTTAAAACGTAAAAGAGTTAAGGGACATTGATAGGGAAAACCCACTTAAAAGAAACTATGCGTGAAAGCGTGGGCACGTGTGATTAAAATCCAGATGAATCTTAGTAGCAGTCCAAAGTTCAGGGCTAGCCTTCGTGGTGCACCCTTCCGAGGAACACGGTATAATTGTGTTCGATTGTTTACTCCAGACCGACAGAGTGGGCAGTACAGCCAGCCCGTTAGACAGACAGGCAGGCAGTCAGACAGGCAGGCAGTAAGCCAGCCATATAGACACAGTCAGCCAGACCGACGGACAGAGAGACAGACATACAGACAGGCAAGCAGCCAGTAAAACAGACCGACCGACGGACAGACAGACAGGCAGGCAGGCAGACACATGTCCAAGTGCAGTACTTGGATATGTGTCTTAGTTGACTCCAGTTTCTGCAAAGTTAAACGAATTTGCTAAACAAGTGAAAACAGGTGTTAAGAAATCTATCAAGCCCCATTGGGTAGCTATTATCTGTACTAGCCAGTATGAGGCATCAACCAAGTTTCCCTAATCATACTCCGGCCCACTCTTCTTCAACAGAAAACTATCGTCTTCAAGAAACTTATGAGAACCATCTGATTATAAAACTTGTCTCGGTAGGTGTGCTTTATTTTAAAACTCAAAAAAGCAGTGACGCTTACTCAAAAACATATCCTTTAACGTTTTTAAAAAATATAAATTAGACACTTGCACAAAAGCTTTGAGATGATTGTGTCTTTTTCATTCCTAATAATTATTTGTTTATCGTTAACTGACAGTTCCAATTCTTCAACGCCTTTCTGGCGCTCTTTTACATCGCGTTTTACATCCGGGACATGGACAGGCTTAAGACGGTAAGTACGCAATACAAAACATCACACATATTTCCTTTTTTTATCAACCGAAAGTTTTTAGTCATGTCGATGAGAGATTTTTTTCCCACAAATTTTTGATTTGGAAGAGCTGGATTATATACCGACGCTGGAAGGTGTTTCAAGAGCTTACTATGCCAAGTAAAAATAAACGTTCTTGAGACCTTTGGTACATTTAGCCAGAGCGCATCACCGTGCCTTCCTGAGAGTGTTGTAGGATGAGTTACTTTTATTGGAAGGTTTTGAATCACCGTTAAAATCTAACTTATTTTCAGCAACTCGCCGCGCTGCTCATCACCAAGCAAGTGGTTGGAAATGTCAAAGAAGCTTTAGTTCCATTCGTAAAGCAAAAAGTAAAGGAATGGAAACTGAAGAAACAAGACGCAAAGGCAAAGAAGGAGCTGGACGAAAAGGAAGGAAAGGATAAAGCGACTGGTGACAAGACATCAGATAAACCGAAGGAACTGGATTCACCGCTGATGAATCAGGCTGAAATCGAAAGCACCATGGCAGAATACGAGGTAACAATATCATAAATTGAAGCACGCCTTTCCTTTGGCCTCATCTCAAGAAGAACTAATTTTGCGATATATTCAAAATGAACGTGCAGTGCTCAATAGTCAACTAAACAAAAGAAAATAATGAAATGAGTGTCTAATAGTATCTAATGTTTTAGTAACCATTCCACGGTTGAAAACTGCTCTGTCAGACCAATCTGGCGTCATTGCGAATTTCTCAGCCGCAACTTCTTCCACATAGAGCAAAGCTGATGCAAGGTTTAGTTGATAGCAATGTGTTCTAGAGCTTCGAGTGGAAGCTATTTGGAGTTCAGTAAGAGTAGTTAAAACTTATCTCTTAAGACGTTGACGTGCCCGCTCATTTGCTCATGTTTCATTTTCTGTTTGCATTGCGAGCAAACGCGCGCGTTCGATGTAACCGCTACTTTTCAACTTGTTTTCCCACAGGACACATTTGAAGACTACCTGGAGATGTTCATACAGTTCGGTTATGTGGTATTGTTCTCCTCTGCCTTTCCTCTCGCAGCCTTATGCGCTCTGCTTAACAACATCATTGAAATCAGGAGTGATGCGTTTAAATTATGCACCAACCTTCGACGACCATTCGGAGAGAGAGTGGAAAACATTGGCACCTGGCAGGTAACCACAATGATTTCGAGTCATTTTTGAGACGAACCAATCACCCTTGAAATATAGCCCTGGAGCTTTAAAATAATAGATTGCTAAGAACGAAAAACACCTAAGAAGATACACTAAGCCAAACAGGAACAAGGATGGTCTTGAAGTGGTACTACGATGAAAAAATTTTGTTCTTGTTCTCTTTAGATTCCTATTTTATATTTGGAAAGAATGCACCATGCCAATTATTGCGCCTCAATTTTCGAAATAAGTCCGTTTTTTGAACGACGAACTATCGTTTTAACTGTCCGTCATTACCAGATTCGACGTCAGTCGAGTTGCATTGAGAGAGCTGGATCGAGAGAGAAAATGACGTAATATACTCACCAGTTTAATTTTTTACTGTGTGAACCCAGCTAATTTGGTATGTAGAACAGACTCTTGCTTCTAAAAGCTCGTGCTGCATACTAATCAGCTGGGTTCACACATTGCAAAAATAAACTAGTGAGTATACGACGTCATTTTCTCTCTCGATCCAGCTCTCAGTGCAACTCGACTGAAGTCGAATCTGGTAATGGCGGACAGTTTAAACAAGAAATCGTCGTTCAAAAAAACCGGACCTTATTTCGAAAACTGAGGCGCAATAATTGGCATGGTGCATTCTTTCGGAATCGAAAGAGAACAAGAACAACATTTTTTCATCGTAGCACCACTTTAAGCATGGAGAAGATTGAGACGGATTGCAATTGACGAATTTGAAAATTTTAGCCTAAATGTTTCAGAATGCACAAGCCATGACGTAGTTCTTTTAACACCAAGCGGTTCTCGACGTAGTTGTAAATCGAGTAAACCTGTCAGTTTTGACAACCAATCATTAGCAAAGGCGAAACCAATTCGTTATTTATTTCATACATACTGATCGAACGACTGTGAAAAATGCATCGTTCGTCCAATCAGAGACAAGAACGATAGTACTTCACAGTTGAGGGTAACAAGCGGCTTTCAGTAAGAAAAAATCTCAGTACGGATGAAATAATAACATCATAGCATGGAAGGTACTTGAACGATGTTTATTCACTCGTTGCTATACATCAAAAAACTCACTCTTTCGCTGCGCTCGTTGGTTTTTTTTATGCATAAAAATCGTTCGTGCGCACTTTCCATGGCATAATCTCTATTTTTCTTACCGTTGCGCCGAAAGCATGTTTCTGCTCTTGAATTCTGATTAATTTATTGGGTTACGTTTTCCTGATTAGCCAGAACTGATTACTTTGGTAAGACTAGTTTTAGGATTAACTAGTCACGGCATAAGGAGTCTCACATTTCATGCTGAAAAATATTGAAAACACGTACCTCTGGATAAAGTTTGTTCGAATGGTCACGCACTAGAGTTTTATTTGCCTGGGAATGAGTTAAATTGGCCTGAGTGTCCACCGCTGTTTAACTCAGACTAAAAACAGGTTCCAAGGGTACTTCATGCTTGTTTTCCCCACTAGTCAGTCAGTCTGTAAAATTCTCGCGCCTCTTTTAGGACGCCATGGAAGTCATGGGCGTGGTTGCAGTGATGGTTAACCTGGCTTTACTCGGAATGGGCGGCTCTGTCCAACGCATGTTCCCCAACATGACAGTCACCGAAAGGATCATTCTTATTGTTGTGCTTGAGGTTAGTATACTCTGGTTATGACATAATGCTTTTCGTCCCAGTTTTCGCTCGTCTCAGTGTTCGAGAGTGGGTCAACAGTGAGCGATTTGCAGGAATGGTAGCACGACCCAGAAAAGCGCTGTTCTAGTTGCATCCGAAGGCCCAGACTTCAAGCCGTTCCTCATACCAACTGTCCATCTTAACTCGTGTTTGTTAACTCATCGCAGAATCTCCTTGACTGCGATACCTCCTCGATAGCCATAGTTGTCGAAATGCAATATTAACAAAGGAGCCACACATCTCTTTCTTTCTTTCTTTTTTTAGCATCTCGTTCTGGGAATCAAGTTCGCGGTAGCCTACGCTATCCCTGATATTCCAGAATGGGTGGAGAATGAAATAGCTAAGATGGAGTTCCAACGACGAGAAGCAGTTAAGGTGAGAAAGAACTAGGTCTACTTTTACCTACAAGTTAAAAACGAACGTCTCTTGATCTCCAGCGATGGTTCAAAAATAGAGTGGTAAAGTGCTGAAGTCTGTAACTTTGTCGTTGTTCTGAACGGTTTAGAATAAAGACAAAATTACAAGGGTTTGTGTGGAGTCACTGAAGCATGAAGGGACCAATATCTCATCCCCAAATTGAAGATGCTGATTTTTGGCAAGTTGGCATTCTTCATCATGCACTTCCAGAATATCTCAGTAAATCCCATAATTTCAAAAATTAAAAAAATATATTTGTGACGTCACATTTAACCACTCTATGCCAGCACTCACAAGTTAATCAAATGCATTCAATATCTTACATTGCCTGTTGTGTTCTATAGAGTGCTCCGAGCAACCCAAAGTCTCCAAAAGACCCACAAGCCAAGGCGCACACACCAGTGTAGCACGAATGCAAGGCGAGCAAGTAACACTGGATGCGAAGCGTGAACTTCTTGGTAGTCATTACGTAACCAAAACGAATTGCAGTGTTTTTAGATCACGTGTTTTAGGAAGTAGAGTCTTGCTTTTATTCTTTTCTCTAACGAATTAGAACTGTACAAAATTTTTACGGTGTTCAATTCTAAAATTAGCTGACGGGAAGTTTACGACCGAAGATTAAGAAGAAAGGGATGAAGTAGTGCATTTTGCATGCTAGATTTTCACTGAGTAGAGTGAATCGGAATTACTGACAAAGCGAACGAAGACTACAAGAAAATATTTATTTAACTAAATAACTATTTTGACACTACTTAGCAAGTCGTTTAAGGAGGCTCGAAAGAGTTTTCAGCTGCGCGCGCGCGGTTTTCTTGCTCGATACAGTTTGGGACCCAAGATACGCACGCTAGAAATGAAATGTGCGCAACTGGAAATGAAACGTGCGGAAAACATTAGTTTTTATCTCGAAAATTTGCTCGGTTGCCTGCCTTCAATTTTTGTATGCGGGTAGCGTTTAGTATTCAAACAGAAAACAGTATTGAAAATTATACTGTCGAATTTCTTGCAACTCAAAATAGCCTTTTTCGATATAATGAAATTTCCAGAATTCCATTCTTTTTATTGCCAGACAAGATAAAGAACCAAGGGAGCTTTCAAATAACGATAATGGCAGGTCCATGACTTAGTTTTAACCATAATTGACAAAAACTGAAATTTGGGGTTCTTTTGCCAAGGTTGAGGGGTTTCCATGACAGCCAATAAGACGTCATAAACACCCTTAAAGTTCTGCCCGACAACAGAGTTGTAAATGCATTTACACTACCCGAATGTAATCCTTTTCCGTTTTACAAGGACTATACCAATAAGAAACTCTTACAAACTTCTTAATTTTCGGACTTGGAACATGAAGGAAACATTTATAGATTGACAAACGGACTAAAACGAAAAACAGACTAAAAGGAATCATATCTAGTAACTGAATTACTCATATAATATTATTCAAAATGTATTAATCAGTTCTCGGATGTTGCATTTGAAATGTAAGGGAACCTAACTTGTTAACTAGCAAACAAGCCATCTATCTAGGAGTTTAAACTTTTCACAATAGGCCCTTTGAAGAGTTGAAACGATAAAAAAAATGCAAAGTTAAATTCCCTTCTTGTTAACGAACTCTAGCTATATTTTGTATTAATGTAACGCCTAAAATTAACGTAAATTAGAACAGAGAACGACTAATAAAATAAACGAAACGTCAACTAATATTAATGTTTTAAAATGTTTAATATATCTTAACACTACATAATAATTCTAACGTAAGCCAAACGATATTTATGTCATTAAATATTTAATATATAGCAACACTGCATAATAATTCTAATGTACGCCAACTAATAATAATGTTATTAAATGTTTAATCTATCTTAACACTGCATAATAATTCTAATTAACATATCTTAACACTACATAACAATTCTAACGTAAGCCAACTAATATTTATGTTATTAACTGTTTTGGTACAATTTGTACGGACAGAATATCCAAACGTATATTTTTAATATCCAAATGTTATGCAAGGACAGAAATTGGCGCTGAGCTGAGGAAATGGCGCTCAAAAACATGACAAAAAATAAACACACCAGTATTAAACACGAAGAAACAAACAAAGAAAACACCACAATAGCTAAAAGCGACTGTGCTAGAATGGAAACAGCACAGGACACTGCTAAAAACAACACCTGACGCATTACCAAGCCAGTGGGCATAACGACATGATCCTATAGTATAAATACAGTAACCAAGAAAGATGATTAGCCGCTAACAAGAAACAAATAATGTGATTCTAACCTTGTTTGAAAAAACATGAAAAAATCACTTTTCATACACGAAAGGAAAAAATGGCAATTGCGACAACCAACAAAAAGTAATTTTAGCTTATAATAATTAACCACAGTTTTCATACTTAGGTAACTAGGCAAGCATCATTTACAACAACGAACTGACAATTAATTTGATAGCTACACCGACCTATGTAAAATGACTGGACAAAAGAGTCAAAAACAAAAATAATAATTAACATTAAATTAAAAATCGCAAACAAAAAATTCACTTTGCTAACATAAAATGGTAACGCTTAGAGTTATATAGTTAGTTACAGTTATATAATGGCCAAACGTAAAGTAAAATAAACAGGCAAGAAGGAGATAATTATTATGGGCTAATCAAAATAGCTAGAAAATTTTAATTTTGTGCTGTAACTTGTCGAAAATAAAGTAACTAACTGGGCATCACGAGACTGACAACTTACAAACAAAAACTGTTAATCATAGTAGTTAAAAAGGAGATTATAGACAACAAATAGCTAACAGAAACGAAATTTGATTTATCTTTTATAAACTAAAAATGACTGACAATCAACTAACTTACTAATAACAAACAGACTAGAAAGATTTTTAAATGGAAATTGTGGAGTAGTTAAGTTATACATCTGTAGCGCAGGCAAATTTGAGAAGTGGAAGATATAAAACGGAGAAAATGAAAGAAAAATGTAAAGCTTTTTGTGAATTCTCATTTTTAAAATATCCCATCTATCATAATAGCATGTTCTAGGTTCGTTGCTCGTAAAAGTGTACATCGGTGACAATCAGAACTTTAAACATTATAACAAGACGACGAATGACATTATTTATAAGCTAATAAACCACTCCAATAAAAAAGACAAGTTTGAAAAACAAACGAAAAACTACGTTAAGATGCAAAAATTGCAGACGAAGAGGGACAATTATCTAGCAAATTTAAATGACAATATTAGTCTCGAGCTTGTAACGAGACTAAATAGGACGAAAACATCGCACAGATTGGAGACAAATACGAGTACTTTTATCTATGACACGAATGAAACCTTTATTGGAAGCAATTTTCTACCGTTAACAGGACAGTTTTTGTAAATTAAGTGAAGTTAAGCAAGAAAAAAATGAGTACATCACGACTTATTTCTAATAATAGGTAGGAGATATAATTATTTGAAAGCAATATGATAAAGTTATTCCACATTCTAATAAATAATAATAGATAATAAAACACTCCATTGAACAAAACAAGTTGGAACACAAACGAAAAACAGCGTTACGATGCAAGAAATGCAGACAAAGAGGGGCAATTATCAAGCAAATTTAAATGACAATATTATAACCTTAAGCTTGTAACGAGACTAAATAAGGCGAAGCTATCACACAGATTGGAGACGAATACGGGTACTGTTATCAATCGCGCAAATGAAACCTATTATTAGGCACAAATTTCTACCGTAAACAGAACAGTTTTTGAAGCTGACTTCTGTATTAAATTAAATGAAAATAAAGCGAAAGCAAGAATCTAGAAAATGAATGCATCACGAACTTATTTCTAATAATATTAGATGGGAGACATCATCATTTGTAAACAATATAATAAAATTATTTCACGTTCTAGGTTCTTAATCACGTACTTGAAAGACTTTCAAGTACTTTAGCTGTAGTGTCGTTTGCGTAGACGAAAGATAAACCCGGATGGCGAGTCTAAAAAGTTAATTCGCACTGATCACCATTTTTCACTTTCCCACGCCAATAACAATTTTTCACACGTCTACCTAAACGATCCCAGGAGCACTCGGACAACAAAGTTTAAATCTGGTGCCTATAGATTTTCTCATTCTCCCAAAGAACGATACCCGAATACAAGACCAATTGTTTTTACAGTCTAGTTACGAGACGTCAACGAGCACTTCTTTTTTTAATTGAGGTAGCTTTCATATAACGCTGTTTTAATTGAATCTGTGCTTTTATAATATGTTTAATATTATATAAGAGCGACAAAGCCACAGGAGGAAGCTACAAGCTAATGGATTTTGTTTAATTTTTTTGCTAAGTATGAATAAGAAATGAATCGCAAATGAAGGGAAAATAAAGAAAACATTTATACAAGCTCTGACTAGCTTCTTTACGTTTCCACCCTAGGTGAGGCCCGGGAGAGTGGGTGTGCTACCCTACATTTCAGATAGGTGTGTGCCACGAAGGTTCTTAAACCCTGACCCTATTTAAGAATAAAGAAAATGGAATTTGATTCCCTACTTGAGGTCCAAATTCAAAAAATGACACCCTATACAACGAAAAAGGAAAGTAAGAAAGGTATGGCGGGGTGCACCTTACTTCATTCCAGAAACGTTAATACTCTCTTGTACAGTTTAAATAGACCGTTTCTTTTTCGTTTCACTTGCCGTTTACGTACTACAATTTTAGACGATAGAATTTCGATACCGTATTTAAGGATCGCACCAGGAACAATGCCAAAACGGGCAAAAATGATCCCTAATAAAGGATCGAAAACTCTATCCCGCGGCACATTCCTATTTAGCCGATAGTTCCAAAATCGACCGAGCGCGACCCGAGGCAGATTTGAAATTACGAGCACGATTACTTTCTTAGATCATGAGTGACAAACTACTCCTTAATTTTGGCGCGAAATTTCAGCGTTAATTTGTGACTTCACATATGAAATTATAAAATTGCCAAGGCAACGTTCGGCGCGAAATTTCTCGATACACTAAACAAGTAACAAACTCACGATTGTGAGCGTAATTTGTCACCTATGGCATTAAAAGGTAATCAAATCTTATACTCGTGAAATTAGGAAATAATTTCACTTGCGTTTTGTCAAAATTCTAATAATTTCCCTCACGCTCGTTTTTGACAAAACGCGCGTGAAATCATTTCCAATTTTCACTCGTCATCATTTGATTACTCATACGAATTGTACGACACCAAGTCCAGAACCTCTTTTGTGCGAAGATGTCAAAATTATATTTTACCGATAGAGGGGGTGTAGTGTCCCGTATGTTAACTGTCATTATTATGGGATTCTGGGATGTAAGTAGGAAAGCGAGCATGTGGTGATTAAAGCATGTTGTTGTTGTTATTGTAAAACGGAGTTATCTGATCTATTACTACAAAGACACCACATTTGGCGACGAGGAAAACGGATATTTAACTCGCCGAACGGCTGCTGAAGTGGAAACGAGTTTAAACAGTGCACAAAACTCGCACAGATGGCCGTAAGTTTGAGCGGATTACCTGGATTGCCTGCGTTCGACGCTGTCGGTGAGCCAGCTACACTTGCACAACGATGGTTAACTTGGAAAGACGAATTTGAGCTTTACGTTACTGCCTCTGGAATCAGCGACCCTACACAAAAAAGAGCGCTACTGCTTCACCTCGCTGGACCCAAAGTCCGAGATGTTTTCAATAATTCGATTCCTGCCGAAGCACGAGGCGAAGCGAAAGATTACAAGAAAGCTATGGACTGCCTCTCAGAGCACTTCAAGCTCAAAAAGAATGCTCCGATGGCCCGACAAACATTTTTGGCGGCTACTCCATTAGCCGGTGAAACCATCAACAACTTTATTACTCGCCTGCAGAAACTAGCGGAACATTGTGACTACGAGGGCGAAAGGGACAACCAGGTGAGAGATCGTGCCATTTCTTTCCTGAAGGACAAAAATCTCAAGTCAAAATTGTACCGTGAGGAAACACTGGCTCTCAGCAAACTCATGGAAATTGTTAGTCAGTACCATGACAAAGAAGCGCTTATTCTTATCCCCGAAAGCCAAGTAAACAGCTTGTCCAGCCATTCAAAACAAGGGGGAAAATGTTGGAAGTGCGATAAAGTTGGTCACTTCGCGAAAGATTGCCGTCGCTCACGTGACCACAAGTGCGGAAAGTGCGGGCACATGGGTCATTTCGAAGTGTGTTGTCACTCCAAGGAGAATAAACGACGGGACTCTAGCCGCAGTACAAGTCGTGGTCGTGGAAACTCACGAGCAAAACCCAACCGTGGACGAAGAGGAGGAAATTCAAAGGATCAACGTGATGTTCACAACGTGACCAGAGACACGAGCGCCGAGACCCACAAAAGCGATGATGATTTTTACGTGTTCAACGCTGGGAGCGCTGATGGACAGAACACTATGGAACTCATGATTGAAGATAAGCTTGTAAACATTGTTATAGACTCTGGTGCTAGTTGTAATTTAATGTCAGAAGAAATTTTGTAACAGGGGGAAATGCTAGATTGTTGGAGTGTAATAAGAGAGTTTATGCTTATGCTTCTGTAGAGCCACTCCAACTTAAGGGGAAGTATAGTCTTAATGTGCAGGTACCGCAGACCCACAAATCCCTGTATACTGAGTTTTATGTAATGTGCGGTAAGGCAGTCACCCTACTAGGCCGCAAAGCCTCCGAGTTGCTGGGCGTGCTGAGGGTCGGCGTGTCCATTAACAGCTGTGATGTTAAATGCAATGAGTTGCAAAACCCTGCAAACCAAATTGACAGAAAGGCCCTACTAAAGACCAAATTCCCAAAAGTATTTCAAGGTCTTGGCAAGCTTAAAGGGTATCAGCTAAAACTCCACATTGATGAGAATGTTCAACCAGTCACTCAGCCAGTACGCCGAATTCCCTTTAGTAGAAGAGCTAAAGTCACTGAAAAGCTAGAAGAATTGCTGAAACTTGATGTCATTGAAAAGGTAGAGGGACCAACCAGCTGGGTTAATCCCTTAGTTGTAGTGGAGAAGCCTAATGGTGACATCAGAATATGTCTTGACATGAGGCAAGCAAATCAGGCCATTGTACGGGAGAAACACCCTGTCCCAACAGTTGAAGAGACACTTCAAGAGGTCTCCTATGCCAAAGTTTTCTCCAAGCTAGATCTAAATATGGCCTTCCACCAAATTGAGTTACATCCAGACTCTCGGGATATCACGACATTTGCTGCGCCTGATGGCTTATACAGGTACAAACGCTTACTCTTTGGCGTGAACATGGCTACGGAAAAATTCCAGCAAATCGTGTGGCAAGTAATTAAAGGCTGTCCAGGTGCATATAACCTCCATGATGACCTGCGAGTCGTTGGGGCAGACGACAAAGAACATGATGAGAACTTAGACAGGGTCATGCGCAAACTAGAGGAATCTGGCCTCACCCTGAACTATGATAAGTGTGACATTGGTGTTAGCAGCATGGTTTACATGGGTGATGTACTCTCTGGTGAGGGATTGAAAGTCTCCAGTGAGCGAGTGAAGGCTATCGTTGAAGCACCAACGCCCCAAAACCAGTCTGAAGTAAGAAGTTTTCTCGGGTCGGTTCAATTTTGTGCGAAGTTCATTCCAAACTTTGCAACCATATCAAGTCCATTGTGGGACCTGACCAGCAAAGATGTTAAGTGGCAGTGGGGAGCAAAAGAGAGCAAAGCATTTCAAGAAATCAAAGACCTGCTAACCAGAGCACCAGTGATGGCCTACCACAGACAAGGTGCCAAAACACGGCTCACAACCGATGCCTCTCCTGTTGGAGTTGGAGCGATCCTGGAGCAAGAACAAGAAGACGGGACTTACAGGCCAATATATTACGCCAGCCGAAAGCTTAGCAAAGTTGAAGCGAGGTACACTCAGTTTGAAAGAGAAGCTCTTGCTGTCAGATGGGCTTGCGAGAAGTTTTACCTGTACCTATACGGAATTAAATTAGAGATCCGCACTGACCACAAGCCGCTAGTCACAGTACTCAGTGCAAAGTCCAAGCCTCCATCTGCCCGGATAGAAAGGTGGCTCCTGTACTTGCAGCAGTTCCAGTACATGTTGACTCACATACCTGGCAAAGATAACGCAGCAGACGTCCTCAGCCGCCTGCCTGTTGGCTCAACTCAAGACGAGGACACTCGGGAAACTGAAGATTTTGCATACAGTGTGGCAAGTGCAGCCGTGCCAGCCGCTTTACTGCCAAAGCAAGTCGAGACTGCCACAGCAAATGATCCAACCTTACAGACTGTGCGCAAAGCTGTGACGACCGGTGACTGGACCCAGTTGTCAGGCACCACCTACAAAGCAGTTAAAGAGGAACTGTGGGTAGTAGGACAAGTAGTGATGAGAGGAACTTGTATCGTGATGCCTCAGAGCCTTTGGAAACAAACCATCATGTTAGCACACGAAGGTCATCAGGGCATGGTCCGTACTAAAGCCAGGTTGCGAGAGAAAGTGTGGTGGCCACAAATGGACAAACAGGTGGAGGATGCCATACGTTCATGCCATCCCTGTCAACTTGTAGGACCAAGAGCAAAACCAGAGCCTGTGAGGTCAAGCAGTCTGCCTGATGGACCCTGGCAGGAGATCTCAGTTGATCTTCTTGAGGTCTCAAACGGTGAACACCTCTTAGTGGTGGTCGACTATTATTCTCGTTGGCTAGAAGCCATTCTCCTGAAGAAGACGGATGCTCAACACGTGATAAAGAGTATGGAAGCTATTTTCAGAACACATGGGTTACCAGAAGCTCTGCGCAGTGACAATGGGCCACCATTTGCTTCAAAGGAATTTGAGGGATTCTTGGAATACCTAGGGATCAGCCATAAGAAGGGCGTACCCTATTGGCCACGGAGCAATGGAGAAGTGGAACGTGGCAATGAAACAATTCTGAAGATAGTGCGCATCGCTCGCCTTGAAGGGAAAGATTGGAGAAAAGCACTCGAGAACTTTCTCTTCCAGTATAGAGTTACCCCACATACTGTCACTGGAGTGTCACCTGCAGAACTATTGATGGGGAGGAAACTGCGTGACAAGCTTCCTAGGGTTGAATTCTCCAAAGACCGTACAACAGAACCACATTGGCAACAGCTGTTGAGAGAGAGGGAGAATCGTGTGAAACTTCGCCAGAAGGAATATGCAGACAGAACACGAGGAGCCAAACACAGCAATATTGAGGAGGGTGACAAAGTGTTGTTAAAGCAGACACGTGAAAACAAGCTCTCACCAAACTATGAGCCAGAACCTTACATCGTTGCTCGCAAACAAGGAAATGCTGTCATCTTACAAGACACAAATGGGAACAATAAGATGCGCAACATTGCTCACATGAAGAAGTCTGTGGATCCTGAAACTGTTGACAAAGGGCAAATAGATCCGCAGCCGCTCCTACCCGAGCAGCCAGTGCAGCCTGAACAGGATCGACAGGACCAGCCGAATCCCACCCCGAGTCCACCAGCAGCGGATACACCAGAAGCTTCCTCTAACCCCTTACCTCCAGTTGTTTCGCGCCCTGTGCGTGCCAGGCAAGCGCCCGCCTGGATGAAAGATTATGTATGCGCATAGTTTAGATTATTCAGAAGAGAATAAGAGACTCTGAACTTTCTTTTTGAACACTTTATTAGTCACTTCGAGTTGGTTGTCTCTATCTCTACAGATTTACTCGTTTATTTTTGTAATAATTTGGGGGGAGATGTAGTGTCCCGTATGTTAACTGTCATTATTATGGGATTCTGGGATGTAAGTAGGAAAGCGAGCATGTGGTGATTAAAGCATGTTGTTGTTGTTATTGTAAAACGGAGTTATCTGATCTATTACTACAAAGACACCACAGGGGGACGTTTCTGAAGAAACTGTGGTGCTGCGTCGGTGGAAAGTATAACAATATAATTTGGTTTTATCAACTGGGTTGATAATGTGAATTGGCCACCGTAAAGAGATTCGAAAGCTGACGTTTCGAGCGTTAGCCCTTCGTCGAAGCGAAGCCAGTAAGAAAGATGCCCTCCAAGTGTATCACTGTACAGTAGTGTATGTGACTGACGCGCGAATGGCGTAGTTACCAGTAATTGAACACCCACGTGGCCGCGCGAGACAACTAAGCGGTAACAGAACCAATAAAAATCGAGGATTTTGTTATAAATAAAATTTAATGTTGTCTCCCTCGTTAGGTAAAATTTGCAATTCAGGCACTGTTGGAAACGACTCGACGTCAACTTGTCTCAAAAGCAGAGGCTACCTTTTAATGTGATTTCATCCTTTTCAATCGGGGGACGAAAACTTAACTAGTGTGTTACCATAAAATACAAATCATACAAATGTAAGCTATTGATCAGCACTTTCAGGTAGCACTAGTTTATAATGCTGTGCAAGGTGGTAAATAACTACAGCATTTATTTTGTGGAACATAAGAATGGAAAATGCTATTTTGAAAAAAAAAACTGTATTTTGGCATAGTGTGATGCATTTGTCTTGGAAGGTAAAGGATATTTCCGGCGGTGCGAAAAAGTTGTAGCGCTTTGTGGGATCCAAGCAATTTGATTTTACGTCAGAATTTGCGAGAGCAGAGTGCCTTTTGAAAAAATCGTTATTAAACGTTACAGGTATTTTAATCAGTTTCTTACTAATACTTGCATTCTATCGAAACTGTGAAGCGCACCTTTCAATGGCAGAGAGCAACATTAATATTAACGCAAGCAAGGACGTACAGTACTTTACTGTTTCAGCACATATCTCAGAAGCTTTTTGCCTCGTACTTCCCTCAGCCGTCCGCAGTGTCTTAACATGGTGAGTATTGCCCTGCCTGTGGAGCCCATCTTCAGCTGCGAATAAGCCTTCAGGTCGTCATCGAGGAAGAAATATTCTCCTGTTGCACACAAGAAAACCGTACTACGTTGGCAAACGTAATTCCTGTGTCGTGGTTGCCTGTTCCAGGCGTTCGATTAGTGACTCGCCATTTTCCTTCACGCCCCGGAACAGGCTAGTGTCATGGGCGATCAGTTTGGTTCTCAAAACATTGGGCAACATCAAAGAAATGTGGAACGCGTTGGGGAGTGAGATGTGATGGGATGGTGGGAAATGTGCGATTGTGCATTTTTTTGTGACACGTTGTACTATTTTGATCTTTTGAAATTCCATGAGTTTCCATGACCTTTTCTGTGACTTGTCCAGGTTTTTCCATTACCGAAATTTTAGCATTTTCTAGGAAATCATCTTTCATTTTGGGTACGTTTTTACGATTTTGTTCACGAAAAATCCTAATCGATTTTGTACTTTTTTTTAAATAAACATAATTTCCCATGACTTTCCATGACCCACACTAAATTCCATGACTTTCCAGACCTGGAAAATGAAATTCTAAAATTCCATGACTTTCCAGGTTTTCTATAACTTGTCCTAATCCGGCAAGCCCAATTTTGGAGAAAGCAACAATCTGCCTGATATCGCACGTGCGGTATAGACCAACTTTCACCTGCGTTTCCAAAGCGGTTCGTGTTTGCCTTCGTTTTGCTTCCCTACGCTCAGTGATTGGTTGAAAAATCTCGCGCCACTTTCTCTACCAATCAGACGTTAACTAAAACCAATCGTGACTTGCGCGCACACTTTTCCCGCGTTTTTTGTTGCGGCTGTTTCTATGGACTATATGCGTCCTTTCGGATTGGCCAGAATGATTACTTTTAAGATGGTTTTGTTTTTATGACACGAAAATCACTCAAGATAACGTACATGTAGTTTTAAGTTTATTACCTTCTGTATCTGGGGTCTCCGCTTCCTTGAAAGCCTAGAGCAACATATGAAAAAACCTTTGGTCACTGAGTAGAATGAAGAATTATCAATTAATGAAAAGAAGGGGAGGCATTTGCACGTGTGCAGTTCGTGCTCTTGGGACCTTCGTGGTGACAACATGTGCAAAAGCTCGTCAAAGCTTCGACAAAAAAAATAACTCATCCCCCCAAATCAAAGAACTCGGAATGTCATGAGCAGTCATGAGCCATGAGCAAAATACGTAATGCAAGCAATCTTTAAGTGTTGAATGGTCGATAATTCAGATTATTGGCGAAATGCCTGAAAAGAGCAAGAGAGCGTAAACGAAACACGTTCAGTTTCTCACTCACTGGGCTATTTTCACGTTTTGACCCCAAAAACAGTATGAATTCTTTTCGTTTTCCGTCAAAGATCAAACACTCTTATCCCTTTCTCCACCCCATTCCGACCAGCTACAGTGTACATTAAACAAAACCAAAGGTTCCTCTTTTTGAACGTAATATGTACTTCAGGATGATCAGTAAGTACCTTGTATTTCTTCATAACTGGCTCCCCCATGGCTGAACGCGGAAGGCGAAGAATCTTGTACTTTGCTGTGATAACTTTATGGATTTCGTCTATGGCATTGTTGACCTGATCATACGACACACGACCTTTGATATACCTGCAGGAATGTGAGCATAAAACACTTAGGGGTGGACCATTTGACTTCTGGAGGTTTGACTAAGCGACTTTACAAGGAAAACCAAGGTACCAATAAACTGACAAGAAACAAGGATGGCTTCGAATGAGGAAAATTGAGAAGGATGGTAATTGAAAAACTTGAAAAAATCAGGCCAAGATAAGTTGTCAACTGTGACGTCATGAAACGTCATGATGACAGTAACATCCAAAAATAGTAGTCAGCTTCAAACCACCAACGAAGCAACTTAAACCTTACTTTGGTATTTCTTCAAACTCTTCAACTGTGAGGTAAGATATCTTAGGAAATTCCGCTCCAGTATCACAAGACACGTCTTTAGCCCGGCGAGTCTTTTTAGGCTTTGTCACAGCGTCTGCCACAGCTTCCTCTTTCTCAGAGTCCCTAAAACATCAAGATTACGAAAACCATTAGGATTTTTCTCAGCTGGAGGCTAAATGGTTCGGTGACTACACGAGTGGCTGTGACAGTTTTGATTTTACCACCAAAAACGTATTTGCCAGCTAGAACTTCCAAACTTGTATGCAACAAATTAATAACGTCGGTCGTTATTTTCATCATGGAAAAGATCTGAAAAAGTTAATCGTTTGTTTGCTACTCGATTTCCGTAAGAGGTATCCCTGTAAGATGCGTAAAATTTTTACCAGCCAAACTGACTAGTGAAAACTAAAACCTACCAGAAAAACCGAAATATTTGCTATTCTTCATTTTCCTATAGTATTTTCAAGAATGACCACAAAATTTTTCGCCAATTATTAGGCATTCGTTTGACGCAATTACTTTAGCATGCATTGAGAAATAGTCGCAGGAGTTTGAATGGGCGTGCCGCGGGATAGGGTATGGTTTATTGAGGTTCTCAGTCCTTAAAGTGCACCTAACTCCAAAATATTTTTTCGCTTCAATAAACCTTTGCACCTGTTTGAAACGCGTTACACCTTTCGTTTCACCTTTTTACCAAATTCTGACCTTTTATAGCATTTAAAAGTTACGAAAAACCGAGCATCAGTTGTTGCACGACCGACTCAGAAGGGGCGTGGGTCTATTCCTGGGTTGACGTCACAAACTGATTTGCATCGCATTAAGTCTTTGTAAACATGCATGCAAATCAGTTTGTGACATCTTCCCAGGAATATAACCACGCCCCTTCTTACTCGGTCGTAAAACAAATAACGTACAGTTTTTCGTAACTTTTTAATGCTATGAATAGTCAGCATTTAGTAAAACGGAGAAACAAAAGGTGCAATGCGTTTCGAAGTGGTGCAAAGGTTTGTTTTAACGAAAAAATATTTGGGGGTTAACGGTTTGGTGCACTTTAAATAGGGTATCATGTTCGCCCCTTTTGGCATTGTTCCTGGTGTGATCCTCAGATAGGGCACATAATTGTATCGTCAAAAATTCCAAAGCGTATACGGCATGCTAAAGTAAAAAGAAACGGTCTGTTTGACCGGAACAATCCGCATTGAGAACCTTTGCGGCACACACGAAATTTAAGGTATCCCCCCCCCCCCCCCCAGGTACTGAAAACAGTAGTGTAGCAGCTTTCGTAAACTTGTAATATTCTTCTGCTCCACCAGTGTAGCAGTTACTGTTTTGGGGTCTATGGGCATTGTTCCTGTTGTTCTCTCCAAGGCTGGTGAGCCATTCACTATGGAATCGTGCAAGAGCTGCTATCCGATCTGGTGAATTTGTGCGGTCGGGAATCCTTATGGCCGGACTTTGAGCACGATGCTCAACGAGTTTGCAAAGCAGAAAGGTCTCTAGAGTACCTTGGCAGGGACGAAACGACAAGCGCTACGTCAGACCAGCCACGGACAATGTAATCTGAATTATCACAAACCTGACAAGATAACGTATATTAATATTTGAATCACCGTTTAGCTGCCTTTTTCGCTCCAGGGAGATGTGACGGAAGATTGGATGCCACATGCCCAAGTCTTTCTCTAAATTTGTTTGCAACATCTTTCATTGCCTGCAATTCAAATTCACACACAAAAAAAAACAGTCAAGTGGCAGGTTTTCAACTCCATCCATGAGAGTTAAAAGGCTTTACTGTACCTCACTTTTTTAAATATTTTTATTACAACAATAATTATACTTTTAATAAAAATTAATTAATGCTATAAAATAAGAACTATTAAAAGATAAGCAAGCTTGTTGGAATAATTTCAACTAAAAATAGCAACAAAAATAAGTAACCTTTTGACATCATCAGGATGTAATTGATATTCAAATACATGTACATTAATATATGTGTAAGATGACAAAGATATACTGTACATATATATGGTGATAATGAAGTAAGGGGATGATAAAGCCGTTTTTTTTGGTGGGGGAGGGGGTATGACATCTGCCTTTTCAGTATTTGAGATAGGGTCGACTCGGGTTCGAGTTCCTGGTCTGGGCACTGCGTTGTGTTCTTGGGCAAGACACTTTACTCTCACTGCGGCTCTCTTCACCCAGGTGTATAAATGCGTACCAGCGAATTTACTACTGGGGGGTAACCCTGCAATGGACTAGCATTCCATCCGAGGGGGGAGTAGAAATACTATCTGTCACAAAAACTGGGATAAGCTCTGTCCTGATGGGTCACCAGCCCCGAATGCAGACATTACCTACTTCATGGAGTTTGCTGAGGTGGTTGTGCACCAAATAAAAAATAGGGTTTGAAGATTTAAATGTGGCCTACTTGTACATGTTAAGAACTGTGTAAAGTTAAGCTACAACGCAAAAATACATATTATTAAATTGGAGATAGCCTAAGAGTACTTGTTGAAGCTGTGAAATCAAGACATGCATGTACAACAGTTCTTGAAGAAACTGTAGGTTTGTTTGATGATTAAACACAACTTTCACCTTCAAAACCTGAAAACTTCGTTATGTTAACTATCAGTCATTCATTATTCATGAATGTGGCCCTTAGGATCACACATGACAAAATGTTATTTCTGTTCGTATAGTTTTCTTGTAGTCCTTACATTGTGACATGCTTTAGTGGCCATCCAACAAACAATCAAAGAGCGCCAATTTGTTTGAGTTGTCCCACCTCCTTGTCAACATACAACCTTGTTTACAATTGCGATTCGACAGGTTTCGTGACAACAAGGTGGGACAGCTCAAACAAATTTGCACTCTCTGATTGGCTAATTATAACTTGCCAAAAAAGCTTTATCGGTGGTCACACTAAGGCGCGTCGGGCTGTAAAAACAGTGAGCCATGTACATTGCAGTTACTGACACCAGATACACCTTATTTAAATTAGTGGTCCTTTTTGTAACATTAAAGTTCACCAAGGTACATGAGAAGGTAACCAAGGTACATGTACATGAGAAACCAAAAGTACAGTACCCGAAAATGAGGGATGGGCCGAGGTGCATTCAGTGTAGGTTACGCCAAAGATCTTTAGCATC
>OX393563.1:25137934-25235434 GCA_947652115.1 Blastomussa wellsi | reverse complement strand
GCCTCAATAATTTCCATACAATGTATGCGCTTAAGGGTTCTTTTTCTCAGGTGTATAATTTTCCATTACTAAGCTTTAGAGCGAGGTGTTCACACATGCAGTCACTTTAAATAAGAGCTTCAATGTCCACGCGGACATTCGAGGTCATTGGGTACAGACCTGATCTGGAGGGAGCGCTCATCTTTCGTTTCCTCAGGGTTGGCCGAGCGGAAGCCTTGTTAACTAAATTGTCGTTTTCATCTTTAACAGCCACACAAGAACTGCTACTTGCTCGTTGTTTCGACGTTGAAGCCGAGTCAGAAAGTCCATGATAAAATGGGTCGGCTCTACTGTTCAGTGAATCTAAAGCTGCCGGAAACGAGGCAATCGACCGTCTCTGTGGGTTCAAGGGCGATGAAGGAATATTTAATGCTTTGCCTTTCTTTTCTTTTCCATTTTCAGAGTCTACGGTTTCTTTTGGTATGTAGAACATCGGCATTGAAGGGAATTTATACAAACGCTGTGAAGTTGTGGGGTCCCGCTGCGGATTACTTGATGAGCGCCCCAAGGATTCTTTTTCGGCAACACGATTCTCTCGTGCGACATTAATGAACTCTTTCGCGAACCACTCGGCTTCCTCCGCAGTTCGGGAGAAACTGTAACGTGATCTACGTTCGTTTGCGATGGATTCATTTGCGGTTTCACCGCCCGGTGATGTTCCGTGCGAGGCAGGCGGAGCTTTCGATCTCTCAGCTTGGCCAGCTTCATCTTGGGAAGAAATAATGACAATGGGGTTTTGCTCTATCGCCCGAACAGATTGTACACTGTTGTTTTCGTTTGTGTTTGTTTTTTTCGGGCCGCCGAGGTTCTCTTTTCCTGCGTCCTCTCCCCGAAACATTTGTTTCTTTTTGTTTGCATGCCGTACGCACTCGACGGCAAAGGCAGAAAGATCAGCATCTTTGAAATTTAAATACTGTCTCATGCTCTCTCGAAGGTTCAAGTCAGAACCAACTTTTAAAGAACTTCCATCTGGAGCCGTGACTTGTTTCCTCAACTTTGGGCGTTCGAGTTTTTTCCCTGCTCCATCTCTCGATTTATTTTCCGACATTTTAGAATTTTCAGTTACAGTTTTTCCTTCTGTCAGCTCCGTTTTGCCTGAACGATTTTTGTTACCCGTAGCTTCGACTGAATATGTACCGGTGCCATTGCTTCTCACTGATAAGTCATCGCGGACTTTCTCGCTGTTAGATTGGACTATCATTTGCGCACTATCATGTTCATTATTCTGTTTAGGAAATTGTTCGATAAGGGTTTCACATAACAAAACTTCCTGTAAAATGACAGACCTTCGATTGTGCGTATGTGGGTAGTCAGTTTTATTCTGGTCATGAGTTGGGCAACTGGATTTCATGAAAATAACGTCATCGACATCTTCCATCTGATTTTCGGACAACTGGTCATTTGATTCTTCGGGATTGCCAATCATCAATTTAAAATCCTCGTCTTTGATATTGACACATGCGTCTGATTCGGAACTTAAGCTATTATTTCGGCTCTGGCGCAACCCAGATTCACTGTTATCTTGGGAAATCTTGCTCAGTAAGCTCTGCTTCCCATTTCCACCCAATTCTTCGTTTTCTTGCTGAGAATTGTGTCTTGATCTCTTTCCATTAGAGCCCGGCGAATGGGTTCCATCTTGCTTGGAAGGCCCCGCTCTGACCCCAACGTTTTCCACAAGTTCTTTTAATGCCAGCTCTAGTTCTTTTATCTTCTTTACGGGGTTCTCGTTGCCCCAGGATTTCGGCTCTGATCCTGAAGACTTTGAATTAGGACTCTCGGGTGGGTTGAGACTGTCGTCCGTGGAACTTGCAGACTCTTCGCTGGGTCTCCGGTCCCGCATGGCTGCGAGATACGATGCCCGTTCGACCCATTTCTGCAACCTCGATTGAATTTGTCCCGATAGCTGTTGAACATCATTGAGACTGCCGTCGAAGACTAGATTCGATGGGATTTTCTCGTTGTCAGAGCTTGCACTCTCGTCGGAGTGTTCCCCAGAGGTTTTGTATCCTGCACGAGCGTGTCTGTTGCCTTTTGTCACTACAGGCAAGCTTGACACTTCTTTACCTGCAATTAGACAGTTCATGCTCTTTGCACGAATACGGTGAGTCGAATTCAGTCCAACACTGTCAGGTTGATCTTCAAAATTCAATGCTTTACCATAACAGTTTATGTTGTTTGGCTTTTGCAGGCTACTGCTGGGATCACTCGATGACTCATACAACACCATACTGTGACTTAAATCCCGTGGTAGTCCATTCTTTGGGTACGATTCAATTCTGCCGTTCTCACGGACGCTACGGTCCTTTGTGGATCTTTTAGGTGGAGTGGAGACAGAGCTCTTACGGGGTTTTTTCGCAATTTTTTCTTCATTTAGCATCGGCACAGGGGCACTCCGTGTCCGCGAATGTTGCGATACAGGCATAGCATTGTTTATCATGAGCTGTGATTCGTAATCCGCCATTTCCGCAGAGATTTCTCGACAACTAGTGCCTCGTTTGTCGCGAACATTTGTGCTCGCTTTTCCCATCCATTTTTGAAGCTTTGCTTTCACGCCAGACGAGATATTTACACTGGGTACACTCCCGTAGGAAAAGGCCATTTCACCTCAAGCTAGAAGACAACGAGGTTTATAAATTCTTCTCTCCGCATTTGCATTGCTCTGTACACAAATCTGCGGGAGGTACAAGAACACGATTAAGATGTGCTAATAATGGTTTGTCAATAAAGCTCTAGAGCACATCTCGAGCCCGGCCAACCCGTTTAAGATCCCAATTTGCTCGTATTTGGCGAAAACTTACCTCGGTGTTTTGATCCGGTGAAATAACTTTACCCACATACGATCAATATTTATCTAGATCTCGTATTTACGTCCAACTGCGCCAGTGTATAGAGTTTCGAAACTATTGTAATAACAATCCAGCCACTGAATGCACTTGTCGCGTTGTACAGACTCCTGAGAGATAGATGCTTATCACGCAATTTAATTAGCTGCTGCGTACGGGGTGTAAGACACGTTGGAACCAATTATAAAAACATCGACATAACGATTTCGCGGTTTTAACTCACTCACGTCAATACAGCAATTAAATTTAAGTCATTGTGGACAAGTATGTATCATTTCTTTGAGAATGCAAATGCAGTTGCGGACATTATGTCATTCCACCCTGACCTCAGATAGCAACAGATAATTTGATTGGTCCAAAGATAGCCTTTGTTCAGTGACCCAATTGTCCCTTGTGGACAAACGCCTCATTGTCGCAACACGTTGTTTACGTAATTGCTCTCAGTTCAACTGTCCCTTTGAAGAGAACGCTATGGTTTCGACTTCAAAAGTGACTCGTGCATTAAAGTTACATTTTGAGCTATTGATTGAAGGGGCCGATCTAAGTTTGCATTCAGGGATGTGTTGATTTTAAATAACTTAATCTTTTGTATGGCACTTTAGGCGGCGGGAAGATAATGCCTTTAATTTATCATTTTCTGCTCCTGACAGTATTCAAATTAAAGTTACATCCCTGAACCCTAGAACCCATAATGAACGCAACAAAGGCAAAAGATTAAGGAAAGAATCTTCTTTGCATAGAACTAATTAAAACCAAAGCAACTTACAATACCGGCTCGACTAAAAACAATGCCCGCCTAGAAAAGATTTGCAATAGTAATCTATTAATCCATTTGCATCTAGCCTGCGAACGCAGACGTATTTCGGAAATACGTCTGCGTTCGCAGGCTAATTTGCATCAGAACTCGCTCAAAAGACGTTCTATGCAAAAATCTAGAGTTCTTTCCTTTCAGACATTTACTTCTAAAGTAAACTAAAACTGCTTGTCCGAATAACCCACGTTGTCGCAGGTCTGGGCTCCTAGTCTGTTTTCATTTCAAAGATACTTGCGGGTAAAATACAGGCTTTAGATCTATAAATAAATAATAGATCTATCTATTATTTATTTTAATGTTAATGAATTATTTGTTGTTAGGCGCATTGAGGTTAGAAACGCGCCCTATAAGCACCTATTTATTATTATTATTATTATTATTATTATTATTATTATTATTATCCTTCTACTTTGCCAACCAACTGAGAAGAATTCTTTTCTTCTAACGTCAGTCATTTCTGATGAATGTGGACAACAGTTTCCGGATGTGCCCCAGCAAATCCAAGCAGAATTAACGCCGCAGGGAGTTAAACATTGCGGATTTATTTGGCGTCAAAGAAGTCAAATCTTTGTGCTGTTTATATATGTATGTTTTCTGTTTTTCTTTTAAGAAAACAACAAAGTTGTTTTTTTCCGGCTAAAGCGTACTAATGTAAACTTAGAATATTAGAGAACTTTTGGGGAAACTTTCCCCAATAATCTGCTTAATACAAATTAGTAAGATTTTCCATTAAAATCTATAATTATCCTGTATGAAGCAATAAACAAACAATATAATTTCGTGAAGCCGACGCCGGTCCAAAGTACAATATTTTCGAGATAATTTAATATTATTATCATCATTGTGAACGACTCATAGCTTTGGTCCACCGATAGGGCCAGTTTTCGCAATTGTTCTGCTTCACTCAGACTGACATTTGTGCAACGATGTTTTTGCCTATCTGTTTAGCGTCTAATCAGCTAATTGTCCTCTAGCGGTACTGTCTCTGCTGTATTCTGTTCTTAGAGACCCTATATATACACAAAGAATGGAGAAAGCTATAAATTGCCAGCGTGAAATCAGATATAAGACGCCAACTTGATATAATCCCGACCGTTATCACTTAGATTTCTATATGACTAATGTTAAACGAGAAAAAAATTTATTCAGACCTGCATTTTTTTGTCTTGGTACTCCTCCTTTCGATGAGTTCTACAATGATGTCACCCCCAGGGTTATATGCAAGGTGTATTAAATTCCAGCTTCAGAGCACGCCCGTTTTACGCCCATTCTACGTTTCGCTTCAAACTATCTGAGCATTGCCAAATAACAAAATAATAATGTGGTCAAACTGAAGTAGTTGTTCCAACTTTCAAATGACGAATTCCTCTGGCGAAATCGCCTCGCGCTCACGTGCATGCACGAGACTCCACAGAGGGGAGACAACGCGTTTCGTCATGTGCCTGTTATATTGAAGTCATGGGACATTTGTGAGCAGAGTCCATTTGTATACAGAGAGGTGATGCCATTGAGAAAGCAGTTTTATAAAAATGCTCGTGAAACCTGTTAAATTATCAAACTGGACAGAATGCACCTGAACTGAATCCCGCGTAAATAAAGCTTCCTCAATATGAAATATTTGCTTCGTGCATGATATTTCAATAGAAAGTGCACCTATCTGAAATTAAAAAAAACTGACCGGATGAAAAACCTAGCCAAGATGCTGGCTTAATGCCGGTTGCGTGAACATTTTTGTTTTGTTGGTGAGTTATAAAACAGCTTAACCATTTTCGACTTATTGAGGCGTTAAATACACACTACATGGATGTATCGGATCCACGAACGTTGCTGTTTGTATTATTCTTATTTATTAAGTATGGGTTTCAACCTAGCTGATGCAATGCTGAAATGTACCTGCGATTTTATTAATTCGCCCGTTGATTGCCTCGCTGCCATATCCTTAAATGGGAAATCGCTATGACTCCACTACACAAGTTAACTTTATGCAATTTTTAGTTGATTAGGTATTAGCCAGTCTACATAAAAACTGATCAAAATCTGTTTCTCCCAAAAGAAGAAATTTATCCTCTTGTCCTATAAATAGAACCGACTCAAAGCCAGACTTACGATTTCCGCCATTTGCTGTATTTACTTATATACACAGCTTTAAATCCAATTACAATCAAATTGCTTGTTTGTTAAATAGCCTCGCCACGAACTAAATTCCGCAAAGTGCTTGAACAAAATACAATTATGGGGCATTTGCTCTATGTAAAAAACCGATATCCGAGTATTTTTAATTTCTAGTGGCGACGAGGACCTCAGAGCTAAAATGTAAATTAATTTCAAACCACTTATATAGTTAAGACTTAAGCCTTCTGGATTACCGATAAAATCCACTCGATAATTTGTTTCTAATGGGATTTGAGGATTTGTCTAGTTGCTGGTCTGAGAACTATCTTGACATTTTTTTATGTTAAGAAAGATGGCAGTTCTAGTAGAGTTTTTGAGATTTGTGACCTCGTTTGCCCCATGAAGTCAAGCTGTGTAAATTTTAATATAATTTGGTTTTATCAACTGGGTTGATAATGTCAATTATCAACACTTGAATCTCTTTACGGTGGCCAATTGACATTATCAACCCAGTTGATAAAACCAAATTATATTGTTATACTTCCCACCGACGCAGCACCACAGTTTCTTTAGAAACTTACCCCCTCTATTCATGTGTAAATTTTAAGATTGATATATGGTCAACCGGAGGTGTTGAATTCTCTGACTTCGGTCGAGTCTATGGATTTCATGTGAGGATCTCGTACAGCGACTGTGCAATTCCATAAGGAATTTAGAAAGTCATTAAAATAATTGTGTTTCAGAAAACGTCTTGAACCAGGAAATCGCAGTTGTAAACTTAAGCCTTTTCCCTTGGAAGGGGAAAATGTTGCTAAGGAAACCGTATTCTTTCCGTAATTCGTAATTCCAATTTCCCCGACAAAAACCTTTCTGTAGAAATTTCGATAAATAACTCTAAGAAAATAAATTTAATCCTCACCTGATATTGTGTTGATGAACCCTGAAGAACAAAACGTGAAATTGAATATGTGGGCTGTGGAATGTTAGGTGGTTTCAGCTACACACTGCGTAATTCTTGTGTCGGCTTTTTTATTTAGTCTGACAATGCAGTATGAGAGGAAATTGCAACGTTCTACCCTTTTTAGTAATTTCTCGCTTCGTTGCATGGAACTTTACATCATTAGTAGTGCGCAAATTAGAGAGAGCACCCGTGAAGTTCTATTTTCCTTTCCATGTTGTTATGACGGTTCCATAAATTGTCACTGAGCGCCGAGGGAATAATTAAATTTGCGGTCAAAGGTAGGAATGGACGAGAATAGCAGTTTGCCCTGTCCCAAATGATTGATGTCCGTAAAATACTCGGTGAAATATGTTCAAACCGCATGAATTTTGAGATATGATTTAGCTGAAACCACAAGAAAACAACTTTCTAAGGAATTGATAGAGATTCTAGTATTATTAGCAAAATGAGGCTATTCAAATTTCTTAGTAGTAGCTGCAATTTTGTGAGAAGCGCCACAGTTCGGCAATAACAAAACCAGACTGAGATCAACTTTTAAGTGTAAAATATGGCGCACCTTTTACACGAGAAAAATATACTGGCTTATAATTAGGTTGTATAAACTGAAGGTGAAGGATTTTTGTTACTAGAGAACTAAATATTTATCTTTAGGCCAGCTTTTACCAAGTTGCACTGACTTAGGTTTCAGCAGCTTTGTACGTGCTCCAGTTCTGCGGAAGTGGTTTTGAAGGAGCAAAACTGAAGGAAACGGTTAACAGAGAAAAAAATCAAAAAATTGCCGCCCGCGCCGAGGAACGCTGAGTAATTTGGCCATGGGCGGTGGACGTGAAACCCATTTACAGAAAACTTGACTAAAATTATCTCACGTTTTACTAAAATTGTAGAAGGTAAGCTTTCATGCGAAAACCCAGAAAGAGGAACTGTTTCGCCAGTCAAGTGTGTATACTCGAGGAAATTTTGATCACGTTCCTTGTCGCGTGCCTGTGAGTATAATTTCGATTAATTACGTAATTTCGCGCCTGGACCTGTCGTTTGATATTGGGGTTATCACACATGATTACTCAAACGTGATGGCGAAGTACAAATACGCAGTGTTTATAACTGGCAACAATGATGTTTATATAATTACGACGGGAGTATGAGTGGAATGCTGTGCAAATGTTAAACGCAAATGTTAAACGCAAAACAAATATAAAAGAACTTAATTGCATCATTTCGCACCAAGCCCAGTTAAACAAGTTCTAAACACTACCAAGTTATGTTAAACGCACACAATCTCTAGTTTAAGGCATCCCAAAAAATTACCATGGCTCCATATCATTGGAATAAAATTAATTAGTCAGCCAATTGGGCTTTTAGAGCGCTTGGCAACGAGGAAAGATTTTAAAAATGTTCGGAATATCCGGGCACTTACAATCAAGGGCAACAGTCAGGTGAAAGTTTGCGGCGTCAAGTTCATGAAAGTAATTTTTACTCGGCCAGTTGCCATGCCGACGTCTCCAACGTGCCACTCTCAGTGAAAACAGCTTTCTTTCTCTCTTGTGATTTTAAAAATTAGCTTTCGTTGCCACTAACTATGGTGTTTAACGCACTGTTTCGGACATATTCCTGTAATGCTTTTTTAAGTGATACAATGAGTTATAAACACGTCTGAGGTAACAGCAATGTGCACTCTCTTTTTCGCCCTAGGCTGGGTGGCGACGCGGGGGCAATTGCAATTTAGCAGAGCAGATTTCGATCGACGATAGCCAAAACATCGTACTGAAAACGGCCACTGGAAGTTGCTCTCAAGATACATGCAAACACTATACAGCACACAAAGAGTAATTCCAGTATTATTGGGAAATGGAGGCCAAAACAACAGGCACCACCCAAATAACATTAGAAAACGGACCTAAAACAACTTGCTATTAAAGCTAGCAGGCTATCCGTTAAAATAAAATTAATTAGTAGCGGCTGTATACACATGTACGATGAAGAATGGTCAAGCATATAGAGAAACTTGTTTTCAAGGTCTGATAATGTTACTTGAAAAGGCCAAAGCAAATTAAATAATTTGGAAGCAAAAACGAATTAAGCCGTTAAAAATTTATTTCGTAGACACATCCATAAATTAGCAAACTGTCCTTTTCTCCTTGTATAACTCTTGCTCACTGCATCCTCACTCACATTGCATTGAAAGGATAACTAATTTATTAACGCAAGGTAATTTTATTTCTGAGTCATGGGAGTTCTGTTGATGAAATATACATGTTGGAGGAGCTACGTCATCGCTCGTGTACTTTGAAAAATTTAGCCTAAATTTTTCAAAATCGTCATTTTCAATCCGTTTCAATCTTCTCCTTCCGCAACCATCCGTGTTCCGTTTTGGTTTGGTATTACTCCTTTGGAGTTTTCGTCCGTAGCAAACTGTTATTTTTAGGTTTCTTAAATTTTTGGGTAATTTAGGTTGCCGAAAAAATGACTCAAAATACCGTGAAAGCGAGTCATACAGATTTTACAACTGATTTTGCTTTAAAAAAATGAAATACGAATATATGAGTGGTATACAAAAACTTGACCGAACCGTGTGCTCTTTTAAGATCTCAAATACAGTACAGCTTCCAGAAAACAAGGCGAAATAAGGTCTTTCCTTGTGAGCGTTTCATATGTATACAAACAGGCGAATCGATATAAGCAAGGTTTTGGATTAAGTTAAAACAAGTGCAGGCAATGCGTATTCAAAGTTTCTTGCTCTTTTGGGGAATATGAGTAAAATTTGTTCAGATGACTAAACTATTTGGCGCAGAAAACTAGCTTGATCCCAGTCCCGCGAAAATTTAGAACGTGGAAACAAGAATTTACAGGAGAGCGAGGTGGGCGGGGGTGTGGAGTGGGTGGATGACACCCATTTTCAAAAAAAAGGAAACACTCTGTGATGCTAAAACTTTCAAACATTTGACAATGTCATTGCAATTGCACAACGCCATACATGTTTACCAGATTTCATCAGTGAAATTCATGCAGTTTTACATTTCATTAGCATTTTGGTTTGATTTTGTACTAATTGTCGTTATTTTCTGACTTTTTAAATCTAAGATAGTGGATCTAATAACGTCATATGGCATCACAATGGACAAAAACCATGTCCGTCGGCAAACACAGGGCTTTCTAGTCAAAGTAAACGACTTCATTAATAGAGCGATGACTTTATTCTTAAATTATTTTGTTGTTCGTTATGCCGTATTGTGTGGAACGGTTGTTCGCATGCAGCCTCAACTGATCAACCTTCACCAATTTCAGAACATTGGGTTACTGATAATTTTCGCTGTTAATCGCCGTTTCATTATTTGGCTTGATTATAGAAACACTGAACGAGGCGAGAGTATAGCTTTAACTTGTCATGCAGTGATTGTCGACGAGAAAAGTTTCTTTGTTGATATATTCTGTACGAGCTCTGGCATAACCCCTAACAGAGATTTAGATCCTTCTACTGAGGGTCACGTATTTTAAACTAGTGTCGTGACTGATCCGTCTTCTTCTGCAGGGGCTACGTGACAAACGCCAGAAGGAAACATTTGTGGTTTTTGCCTTGGTTCTAAATGGCCAGAAAAAGGGTCCCACGTCGCTCGTTCACCAGAGCACATCTCAGACCGCATTCTAAATTACGTCATCACACGTATTAACTGATTTGAATCAATGAACCGAACATTGACCAATGCTGCGATTATCATGGTTACAACACAAATGCTAGTAATGACAAACAAACCGCACTGCGGTTTGAGGTTAACTATGCGGACGTAAGGAGTTTTCAGAAGTAAAAAACAGACTGAATGCAAGGTTTCGAAATACACAAACTTTGTCAATTCGCAAAATTAAACTCCCTAAAGAAATATTGCGGCAAACCGTAATCAGTATTCTGTTGCTTACACTAAAGTATGAAAGTATTTGGCTACTCGGTCCTCAGAGGTTTGCATTTGCTTGTATTACGTTTGAGGCATTAACTCTGGCTGCCTGCTTTGTGGTCAGTCTTGTGCAGGTGTTTAAACTTGGAAGGCAGCAGTGCGATGTAGTCCGCGAAATCAAGGTCTTCCATGCAGCAATGCTGTGAAATTCTACCTACTATTGTCTTCTCCATGATGCAAACCGAAACTTTGATCCGAAATTGATCTTGAAACAGTCTGATTTGTCACTTCGTCAATATAAATGGCACACTCGAAGCCCTCGTATATGTCTACCATCACCATCACCCTTTGGCCATGGTATCCTAAAGCAGTTTAAGACCTACATATGGAGGCTGGATCTAGGCAACATCCTAGATGGATGTAATGGCTGCCATCTTTGTAATTCGTAATTTCATAATTTTAATCTCTTCTATTGGACTTTTTTGTATATTACATAGTTATTAGATTGTTTACATAGTTTTTTTAGATACTGTAGTTAAGATAGTTTCTAGTTAGGTGTCCCCTATTAGCAGTGGGGATTTTCCACTGCTAGATGTACTGACACATTAGGTCAGCTTGCCACCGAATCGAAGGCCTTTTTAAAGTCCACGCTGACGGGTGTGTACATACCCGCCATCCACTCAATTGCCTGCTCTGATCTGTTCCGTTCCTGTCTAAACCTCTCTTGTTCCGTTCTAGCAGAATCCTGCAGAATACCTTACTAATGGCGGATAGTAAACCCACTCCTCTCCAGTTGTTACAATCGCGCAAATCACCTTTCTTAAAAATCTTGATGGCAAGTCCCTTTTTCCACACTTCAGGCCACCTCTAAATCTCCCAAAGTCTATTAACATATTGTCAGCCTATACTTTTGGTCTCTCTCATGCAGCTCTCAGTGGGTTTGAACCCACTTCATCTACACCAGCCGCTTAATCCCCTCCATTTCGTCGCATCTCTTTCCACTGGATTCGTTGAGTCATCTGTAGCAAAAATTTCACTGTGGGAGATGGAAAGTTTCTTTGAAGACATAACAGTGCCGGGCAACGACGCCAATCGCAATCAAGCGTTCAATCAAGTCGTTGCTAAGAAAGAAACCACACAATAGTTTGTTTTTCTATAAAATTTCTATCCTATAACTCCATTTCTCACCTGATGTATCACATCGCTGTGAAATATCTCGTTGGCGGCGTGGAATAGTAATCGATTGGTTGCTAAGGGCATATTGAACAGAGCCCAATGGTTATGAAGTTTTAAGAAGGGTTATTTGTTTAGCTCAATGTTTGGCCTTGACTGTGCAAAAACCACAATCGATTTTTTTTTTAATTCTGTCTTAGCAACTAGCGAAGGACGCTTCTCTGTTATACTTGGTTCTTTGATAGTGTTTGAGCGCAAAACAAAAAATAGTGCAAGGCGCTATACATTAATTCCAAAATAATTAAAGGTCAAGAAAACTTCGCAAATCTGACGCTTACGGCTAGCTTCTCCGCGTCAAATAGAGCGCGTGCTCTTTTTCATCACCGCCGTTAACAGCTGGGTTGAGGAGTTGAATTTATTAGCAAAACATGGGTGTCGACTTGTTTTCTTCCTCAACTCTATCTCAGCACCGTGGTGCTGGCGTTACCTAGTGTAGGTAGTTCACGACCTAGCTGTAACGAGTAAGTGAGCTTTCCACCTACTTAAATCGCCGAGCATGCGTGGTGGCATCATGTGTCAGATTTCTCACACATTTGACGCGAACGAAATCGGCTTTTACCAGATGTTCTCTCCGGAGGGTTGAGAAGATCTGGGTACGAGATTAGTTATTAGTCTTTCACGTCTACTTTTTGTCTCCTTTGTTTCACAGCAGCTATCGTCCCAGGCGAGGATCCAGGATAATGAGGGTGCTGAAAGAGCGTGACTCCATGGAGGCATGCTACAGCTAGTTATATTTTAAAAGCTTTAACTCCAAAAAGACATTGCATTTTCGGGTATTTTGAGTCCCTGGGACGAGATGGTACCAGGTGTTCCTTCAAAGGTTTAACCCGTTCGATCCGGAGTCCAGCGCACTGAGTACCTGTACTTCATAATAATGTCACAATTAAATGCTAACAACTGATGAGCCCATATTTGGCATACATATTATACAATACCGCTGAAGTTTATCATTTTGTGAAGTGGGCCGTTTCCATGTGCAATAAACTTATTAGAGTTTTACTTAAAATTGCCCATGTGTTAATGGACCGTGATATATCTCTATGGACGGAAGTTTACGAGATTCTGACAGGGAGCTTTCTATTTGTTTGCAAAAGGTATATTCTGCTTAATTCTGAAGCGTATTGCTGATTTCCTCTGTCAGATTGTTATTTTTATGCTTCAGGTGTTTGAGTCGTAGTATTATCTCAAACTAAGCCAAAAATCACACAATTTTTGGTGACTAGATTTCGAGAAAATTCGATTTGTTTACGTAACGAAGCGCTCGTAATTTTGGAACACATTGCGCATGCGCAGGTTGTAAATCTCTCCTCTTGGAAACACACAAAACTCTAAGCCGTAGTTTATGAGCTGTCGAGACATTTTTGGAGATATATTTGCTGCCGAATTGGTCAACATGTTTGCTTTTATTTTTAAAAGCCACGCCATGTTGTGTAATACCGCTGACCAACTAGCTGTATAAAATAACTGATATATTTCAAAGATGGTGGTTTGTGGCTTGTATAAACAAGTTTTGATGTGCTATAAGCGTGCTTCGTCACGTCTATTTAACCCTAAAGGATGTAGTGTTTTGGCCGTCAGGATAAGTCTGCGGTTCAGACAGTTTGCTTTGCGAATAATTTACTGATCCAGGTCTACAAGATATCTAGCAATTCTCATCGGTTTGTTAACAGTGGTCTTGCAGATTTTTTTTACATTTATCTACTAACCATTATAGGCCACCGCGCCTCTCGCCACTAATTGTCATTAATCTTCATCTGCAGTGTTGAAAACAGAGCATTGTGACGTCACGATCTTGCGTCTAAACGAACTTGAATGGAACAAGCAGCTTACATCCTATACGATAACTTGAAATCAGATGAACTTCACTGACACCTTAGCGTGGTGTGTCACAAGCCTTGCAACCACCAAGCAAAGAAAAGGACTAACCATTTTTGAGCCTAGATATGATATACAAGCTGTGTTTATCTCTCCGATGGCTTAACGTAGAAATATTTCCATTAATTAATGGGTCAGGAATGAAACATTCCAACAGTATGTTAAAGTCTTGAACGAGAAGACGAACTGGACTTCGCATTCAATGATGCAAAATTTGTGACTCTAGCGTATCATGAACTCGACGACTGCCAGTCCTGAAGACGACAAATTCGACTTGGAGCTTTTCGCAGCTTACATGACCCTTATCCTCGTCTTCGTGGCAATTATCATAAAGTCTGTTTTGTTTGCGTAGCTGAAACAAGGACATAAACAAATGACACACAAAGGCTATATAATGACCCCTGCTTGTGTTGAAACAAGCGAAGGCTGCAATGGAAAATACGACAAATGTAGAGAACGTAAAGAGGGGATCATGCTTTAACTGGCGATGATATATAGCTCATATTCGGTAAAGGTTTGTGATACTGTATATTGGCTCCGCGGAATAATTTGAAAGCCTTGAAAGACCGACTGATATTCTCAATCGTTGAATATACAAATAAAACATAATTTATTGTGTACATGGCATGGCCGTCATGTATAAAGTTGGTCCTGTTAGTGGAAAGATACCAGTGGCATGGATTCATTACGTTATAATCCAACGAGGGAATGCCAGTTTCCGTTAATCACAGCATCTTGTATATGAACCACTTGCCAGAAACAAAACAGTAAAAATGAAAAGAAAACGTTCGCCTTCACACAATGTCATTAAATGCTTGTAGAACTTGACATTAACCGGTTCATTACACTCAGTTGCTTTTACTGTATGCAATAATATTTTATCGCTTTTCTCGGATCTATGTTACCAGATAGCTCTGAAAGTTTCTGGGAATAGTTCAATGATATCGACGAATTCGTATGTATAGAATTTCTGAATGTAAGTTAAAAGAAAATAAAAAGTATAAGAAGCTAAATTTGTCTTCGTCAGAATAAAATAACAAGATGATTAATAAGGCATGTGTTGATCCCTAAGGGAAACAACAACAGGCAAATAGGCCTTAGGGAGAGGCAGGCGCACAATTACAGCATCGGTATTTAGCGTGGAATGCCAAGATTCTAAGAATAAGCGTTTTTTGTCGACTGCTAATGCCACGTTCTAGTATTTCCACATAATCGGGATGGATATCATGTCCAGTCACTTCCGCGTGCTGTTTAATTGCCGAATCATTGTTTTCTCTTGTGTCAGGCCTGTGCTCCTTTCCCCGGGAGTTCCAATATCTTTTGATTTCGCCAATGCAAACAAAAGAGCACGCTCTACATTTGACTTTCGTGATGTGTTCAAGAAACTTGGTGACGTGTTCAAGAAACCAAAAGGGCGTCCAGGCGAGACTCGAGTGACTTATAACAACTTCATTTGTAATAATCAATACAAAAAGGCTGCCATCAGGGAGGAACTGAATCCTCATGTAAGATGACCCCCTAAAGATATCTACAAAGCTATCAAGGAAATATAGATCTAGATAAAAGCTAATATAATGTAAAAAGAGATGTAAAAGATATCACTAACATATATCTATTCATAATGGAGTCATCAAAGTTATCTAATTATCAATTAAATATACAATCGCAACAATTTCATATTCATAGAAAATTTACGCACTAGTTAAAAAGTGATCTCTTAAGCCCTTTTTAAATTTTGACAATGAAGATTAGGGAATCTGGTAGCAAGTTCCATCTATCTATATATCTATGCCAGAAAGAGAATTTTAAATATTAGTTCTTGAAAAAGGTTTCCAAATCTTCCTACTATTTCTTGATCTAGTGCTAGCACGAGAGAACGATAGATAATTGTCAAGCTTAACTCTCGAAGAACCATTAATAAACTTAAATAATTGAATCATCGATAGAAATTCCCTACGGGACTTAAGTTCCATCCATCCGGTATAATCAATAGATCCACCAAGGATCCACCGTGAGACATTTCTTTGGATTTCTTGGATTCTTTGGATTCTAACCAAGTCAAATGGATCGTGCTCTTTTGTTTACAATGGCGAAAGAAAAACATCTTGAAACTTCCAGTAGCAGACCATACACTTGGCACAAGAGGAAACAATGATTCGGCAATGAAACAGTACGCGAAAGCGACTGGACATGATATCCATCCCAATTATGTAGAAATACTAGAAAGTGGCATTAGCAGTCGGGAAAAACGCTGCTTATTCTTAGAATCTTGGCATTCCACGCTTAATACCGATGCTTCAAATGAACGCCAGCCTCTCCCTAAGGCCTATTTGCCTTTTGTTGTGCCCTCAGATCCAACACTTTTAAAGTTTCTTTGTATATTCTTTTATTTTCTTTTATCATAGAACAATATTTCTATCCTATTTTTAAGCGATTTTTTTTTTATACTGTTAATGATAATTTGTAGGCAGAGTTAATACAGTGTCGCCAATTAGCCCACATGGGCTCTTACTTACTTGCTTCTTAATTTAATTACTTTTCATTGAGTTGTATTATTTATGCAGAGTTTTACAGTCAAACCAAGTGAAGCGTACCCCCCTAGAGTACATTAATGAATTGATTATTCGAAAATTGAACCCGTTATTCGTTTCAATGTTGCATTCGGTTTGAAAACGAGCGGATCAAGGCTCAACTCAGAAGATAATTTTGATTGGACTAGGCAAGAGCTTTTCTTGGCTATTTATATCTCGTAGAACTTGCAGAAATTCTTATTTGTGTAAATGGTGGGAAGAAGAGTTTTATAGCGAAGCTCTTACAAGTTTTTCGTGAATATTTTTACGTGACTCACTTCTGCCATGGGAAATTGAAAAGTAGTCAAAGCCAGTTGTTTTCCTAGCATTACGTGCTGTCACTTGCAAGTCACGAATTTTGTCTGAGAGGTTTCCCATGCAAGTTAGTTCCTTGCCTCCATTTTGTAATGGAGCATCTCTTGTTCGCCTAGTCCTATCAATTAATGTACTCTAGGGGGGTACGCTTCACTTGGTTTGACTGTAATAACCTTTCAGATAACAGCTGAATAAGTCAGTCAATCAGCGTTAATTCAATTGTCTCACACAGTCTAAAGAGGTTTTCAAAGGTTTTTGCATGTCTGTAGGAAAAACATGATAGAAAATTCGGTAGAAATTTTATCGTCAAAGGCTACTCATTTTAAAAACTTTGAGAATCTTAATTCAGGCAAAAAAGTTTCCTGTTTTGGAATTAAAATTCCGTTAACTCGTGGAGCCGCTGGTACCAATGATTAAAAGTTAAAACGTAATATGATAAAAAAGTTTAAAAGCTCAACAGTGTAACGCAGTACAGAAATACTTCATGCTTCATTTCGTCACTGTTTCGTTGGCGTTCTTGCTAGCTAGCGCGGCGATTCCCTCCGGATCAGTAGCTGGGATCGTGGGAACAGATTACGAGCAAGGCGAACGCTCACTCAGCGACAGTGGCTTCTATGACGAGATCAAGAGAACTTTCATTCGATTCCCCTTAAATAAAATGCACATTTTATTTAAGCAGCTTTAGTATAACAAAGCATTTGGATTTATTGACGTCAACTTAATTTTGATTTCTTTGGTGAAATTCATTGCCATATTGAAGATTGAATGCTAAATGAAAGCATTTTCGTGCAAGTTCGTATAAAATTCTTGCCAATAATGAATTTATTATTTATCTTCAAAACTAACAAAGCTTCAAACCTGACTGTTTTAAATAGTAGAAAAACGCCAAAGAGGATGGTTAAGGCAGCGAAGTTTACTGAGCATGAAACTGAATCGCTTCTTTGGATTAGAGGCAGGGCCATTCGTAATTTGACTCTCTTTGAATGCCACCGTCATGCACTGTACTTGAGAGATATGCTTTCATTTGTCTACTGACGATCGCCGAATTGTTATTATTAATTAGCACATTTTTCTGGTGATCTAGTCACCGAGGTTAATGCCAGTCAACTCTCAATACCCTGCTGTATTGAAGACAGTAGAGTCAAGTGATAAGAGGACATCGTACCTGAATGCCTCGACCCTGGCCTTGAATGGACGAACTAAAAGTTTTCTTTCGCGTTCGTACAGCTTAATTTCATGTACCAACTTCTCTTTTCTCTTGCGATAATTTCAGGTGATGGTCCCTTGAGATGGAAGTTACTGCATTTCATGTGCTAACTGGCATTTTTTCTCCCCGTACCAAGTTTGATAGTTGATGTACCACATGGTCCATGGAAACTGTTGATCAACATCGCATCGAAGCAGAGTTTCCTGTAGCACCGTCACTCTCTCAGTAGCGGTTGATATAAGAATGGTATCGATAGTAACTTCTCTGCTTCACACAAGCCGCGGTCTTTGGGAAATTGAACAGAATGGTTCCTTTATCTGTCCTCTTTCATTTACGTAATGTATGGAGCTAAAATGAGTGATGACTAGAAACACGAGGGCTGTGATTACAACTCCGAGAGTTATCCAGCCGCCAATCTGAAATATCCCAAAACAACTTTATTAGTTTGGTTATTTCCAGGGACTTTTTGTACGACTTACTGTTTTTAAACATTCCAATTTTTACCGATTCCATAGCCTACCATTGGTAGAATTCCCCCAGTGGTCAGTTAAAAGAGCTATGTCATGGTTTAATTTGTGCATTTTGAAAAATTTAGCCTAAATTTTTCAAACTCGTCATTTGCAATCTGTCTCAATCTCTAATTAATCTTTAATCCTTAATTAACCATCCTTGTGCCTTTTTGACCTTTTTGGTTCAGTATCACCTCTGACGTATTTCTTCCTTAGAAAACTGTTATTTTAACTTGGCCCATCGCAAAAACGTGACTCGAAATGTGATGCCCTAACTCCAAAACGCAACATTAACCAGTTATTTATTTGATGTTTTCATATATGTTAGTAGAGAATAACTGTCATGGTAGTCTATTTTAGACCGATCTAAACACCTAAAGCCCTCGATCTCTTATGCAACCCCCTCCGCCACCCCATACAAACGTATACCCCGCCCCATCCCGTTTTCTTACTGAAACAGTGCCGTAGAGGGTCTCGGTCAAGCTCGAAAAGTGTCGCGTGACGAACAAAATTATAGAAGGTTGTAATAAAGTTCTAAAGGTAATCTTAGAATTCACAATCGATCACGTCAATAACCTTGCAGTTCAATATGAAACATGCTTATACTGCTATCATTATCAAATTATACTGAGCACCGAGAAGCTTTTTTGAACATTTATCAGTTTTCTTAGACATTTTAATCAATTTTCTCAAAGATTGTGCAATCAATCAAACGTTTGACTTGGACGAAGTCTGCATGGAAGGCTTAGTTTGACCTTTTGGCTTAAGCGCTATGTCCTCTTGGTACCGCGGTATTTATTGACTTTTTCCCCTTCAGTTGTTGAGATTAAAATACTTCTGGACCAGCGAAATACGCTAGGGCTGTCCTAACAAATCTTTTCAAAACCTCATTGGCTATTGATGACGAATTGATCTCTAGCTACAAGAAAATGCAGCGAGACGCCCCAAAGATATAATAAGAAAACAAATTTTTGTTTTTGTTATTTTGGGAAATAGCTTCGTTCCATGATCTTTAGCCAATTTTTTTAAATCAGGGATTAATGTATAATAATCCAAGAATAATCCCTGAGAAAATAAAAAGAACAATTGACCTTTTTCTGAAGCCATGTCGCGTTGCTACAAGCGAACGTGACGCGAGTCAACCGAAGTTGACTAAGCACATCATAGTCGGTTCTCGCCTGTTGGAAATTGTCAGCGATCGATATTTGATAATCTTTTCATTTAGCTCAAACTTCATTTGCAAGTATACAAAATACAACTTTAAAATAACGTCTTCCAATCTAAACTTACCTTTCTATAGAAGACAACACTTTTGTCTTCATCTTTCCCTCTTCGCTTGTTATTTGCCACAAAGTCTGAAGAAGAGTTATTTCCTCGTGAATGTGGAACAATCCATGTTGATTGCTTGCTTAAAATTAGAACTACGGACGTTTTGGTGTTCTGGGGGTTGCTGGATAAAGCATTTACTATTCGCAGTGTTGTTGTCTCGATAACAGCTCTTGAAGGTGATTTGGAAGATGGAGTTGGCTGTAGAGAAAATTGCACGAAGGCTACAGAAGTTTGGTTTACTGTCGTTGCAGCAATTTTAAACGTATACATTTGGAGAAAGGCCGAGAACATAAGTACACCATTGGGCAAAAGAAACCGATGGGAAACTCCGTATGTCATAGCTCTATGAAACGCAGATGTTTTCAGCCAAGGCATTCTTCTTCTCTGAACGTGTCGACTTGTTGTTGTAAGAAATATTGTAAGCTGGCGGTTCGTAATTATCTGTTAAAACGATATGCCAAACAATGCATGGGTACGTTACGGTTCACTGAAGTGTAATTATCCAGTGCAGTCGACCAACAGAGTTTGATAAACTCTTGTTGTTTTCAAAACTGCTGGAAAAAAGAAAAATACACCGTTTGTAGACGAAACAATGCAAAGGAAATAAAGGATTAAAATCGATACAAGAAAATACATTAATTCAGCGTTGACACCCATCTGTATTAATAACACAGACACAAAGATTAAAATTGATTAATGGATTAGTTCCTTCAGAGCTTTTCTTGGGAACATTGTAGCCTTTGTTTCAATCTTGTATTGTTTAGGCTGGGTTTTATCTGTGAGCGGATAAGCTACAGGATTTTTTTTATAAAGGTTTAATCTTCTTCGATAAACTATCTCATTAACAATCCATCAGTGTTGCAATAAAAATGATATGTGCAGTCACGATATCATGTTTTGGAAAGTAAGTCACATGTATATGACCCTGAGTAATCGATGCCCTCACGAAGATTTACTTCAATATTTTTTGGTAAGATCGGAGTGGGAAATTTGAACAAATATCAGGACTTATGTATCCATTTATCTTTCTTTAGCGTGTTTTAATTGAGCGTGGGTCTAGACGGTTTTAATTAGCTAGTTATATCACTTGTAGAAAGAATGATAAGATAAATGGATAAAACCATTCTTAGATTAATGAAAGTTTCTGCTCTGAGCATAAATTTATCATAAAAATAATAAATATCAAGAATAGCAGTTTTTTACTTGCCTGTCGGTGAAGCATAGGAGTTAATTCTTTAATTCCTCGATGCCTTATGAAGTGTTAACGCAAGAGGTTCGTTCTATTAAAGTAAGCATTCTGTGTGAGTAGAACACGGTCATCTAGCAAATAAACAAAGTCGGACTGAAACCAGCATTAAATGTCAAGGAAAAATATAATTATTAATATGCCAAATGTACTTCAATAAAGTTCTAAAAAACATTGCCTATTAAACAAAGCAAAGGTCTACATGGCACGACTTTACTTTCAAACGATTGCTTGCTCGATACTCAACACAGTAACATCTGTGTTGACTTGAAACCCCCGATCGAAAACGTGCTCTTGTGGTAATTTCTTTACGTCAGTTGTGCTGAAGACGTGATTAATGTAACCACGTATATTAATGGTCAGTAGTGTTTGAGATCATATGATGTTCCGAAGGAGAGTTTTCCTTTTTCTTAAAGTTATTTGTTCATTCAGTTGCGTGGGTAAGTTTGAAAATAAAATATGTCAGGCTACTCGACGATAAAGTCACAATAGGACAGCTAGCATATGGAACCCTAAAAGGCTTTTTAAAACATCTCAAATAGATGCACCTTTCTAAAATGTTATATGCAAGTGGTAAGTTAGAGCGTTTAGATATGATGTCCCAAAACAAAGAAACGGGGGCCATGTTGTTGTCCCAAACCAACGATGAATCCTCCGGGAAATGATTTCTGTTTTTTGCAGATATCGTCTTTTGTTTCCGTAATCCAATATGGCCGCTTGTCACTTGTGTGAAAACGCTTTATAAAAAATGTTTATTCTTTCTTAAAGTCCCCAAAAGAGCACGGATTAGGAGTGGAGGAACGAATTATTTTTTTTAAAAATAAAATGTTTTCAACTTTCCTTCAGGGAAGGCAACTCTGTTATCACATCAAAATGAATACATGATGATAAAGCAAAGCGTGATTTGAATGTTTGTTTCAAAATATTAAACTTTTAATGAAAATGCTCCTATTAAAAGCAGAAAGCTAATAAAGCACGTACAACGCTCTACTCATAAGCTATTACGTACAGATACGATGACAACATAGAGCACATGCATGTAACAACATTTAGAAACATTCTCAATGACGTCACCATATGCCTATCTGAAAAATATATTTGTATTTGACAGCAGCTACAGGACCAAAGGAAAATATATCTGTTTATCTTTATGGACATTTCGAACATTTATGTTTTTTCCACCTTTTGTGTTTTCGCTACGTTTGCTCAACAAAGTTTCACAAAATATTAAGCTATTATTCATTTACTTCGTTTATGGCATACCGAACGAAATTTTAATTAGTGTTATCATTTTGCTCCAGTTCAAGATTTTATCGTATATATTAATCAAAACGAATGTATTCCTAGCTTCCTGTAACAAAGAAATACTTCAGCTATTAAAATTACATTTCACATTTCTAAAGAAAGCAAAAAACACCCACCCAAGTAAATATTTTATTCCATTATTTAACGATAAATGACGGGTTGATCCTATTATTGCAAATGAAAAGTACCGACATATCATTTCAAGGCTCAGTAATCGGGTAACGAAGATCCGTTTTGGCTTTTATTAAATAGTAAAGTGGTTAAACAGACTATTCGGGGTAAAAGTAGATCCTGCCGGTCGAGGTTCTTGAAAGGATTAATCAATTGACTGACAAATCGACCAATTCAATCCAAGGCAAGCTAACTGATTGATAGACCATTTCATATTCCCCAAATCCAAACATTTATTATTGCCTTGGGAAGACAACCAGCTCAGGCAAAAGTCACATATTTGCCGATGCATGCAAATATACTGCACGGACCGTATGGTCGTTTTTTCTAAATCAGTATTATTGACCGATGATATTTACATAATAATTGGTTAAAAAAGTAAGATATGTTTCACAATACAAGCTTTAAACCCATCTCGTCTATAAAATGTAAGTTTGAAATGATTATACGATCACGCCAGTCGAATGAATCACTTAAACTTAAACTCTAACAATTTCATCTGAATTTATGAACGGGGAAAAACGCTACCCAGATGCTTATATCTTCTTTTTTACGAAAATCGATAAATAATGAATATACATCAGCTGGAAAAGATGACGCAACAAAACATAATTTTAGATATGCTCGGTAAAAAGGAACAATTCACCGAGTCTGGGGTGAAATATTTCACAGCAAATAATATTTCGTTGGATTTCTACAAACTTTGCTTTTACATCGGGTTTTACATGCATACATATACAAGCTACAAAATGCCGGTCGATCAGTAAGAGATCGCGCAAATACACTGAACATTAAAATGTATCGTTCGTCAATATATTATTAATAACATTACGAGCAAACAAGAGAAAACATTTTCTCACACTATGCACATATTCTCACACTTTGAAACCCTATGAAGCGAAGGCCACGGGAACGAAAGGCCACAGAAACGAACCTTTTATTGGTTAAGGTAATGCATCGTGTTCCGTTACTTTCAATATCGCATGTTGTAGTACTTAACAAAGTACGTCCATCAACAATACAAATTTACAAGACTTAAAACCATGTTTGAACATTACACTGGGTCACGTATACTATGAATGACATTTTTCTGTTCCCAAATTGCAGCGTATCACTAGCCGGCACAAGTGACGGTTTTCATTTTATCCTACCTTAACATCTCGAAACTTCTCCTGCCACCCTAGAATCCACTTTTTTCAAGAAGCAAAGACGACTGTTAGCGGTTAAAACAAACATTTCATTTTGAGGCTCATGCATATTTCAAAGAATATTCTACCTTCTGAAACTCTGTCGTGTGGGTTGTTATGGGAATAGCATAAAGAGATATGTTTAGCGCAGTCCACATTAACAAAACAGGAAAGTAAATTCTCTGGTATATAAACGGCAGGCCGAGTGGACTTATATAATTTGGTTTTATCAACTGGGTTGATAATGTCAATTGGCCACCGTAAAGAGATTCAAGAGCTGACGTTTCGAGCGTTAGCCCTTCGTCGGAGCGATTCAGCTCTTGAATCTCTTTACGGTGGCCAATTTACATTATCAACCCAGTTGATAAAACCAAATATATCGTTATACTTCCCACCGACGCAGCACCACAGTTTCTTTAGAAACTTACCCCCTCTATTCGAGTGGACTTATGTTTTGTCAATGAAAACGACTTCCAAAAACAAGAGACACACACTTCCTTTTCAAAGACAATCCTCGAATACAGCTTGTGAAGTGACATATCCCAGCCAAAGCCTCGGTGCCTCTCTCTCTCTCTTTACCCTCATTTTCTTTTGATTCTTTTTTAAACCGCTGGGGAAAAATGCTTTCTTCTTATCCTTACCTTGTCTACTAAACCTATTTCGTTTTGTATAGAGCTTATAAAGCCATAGGAGTCTGGAAAACGAAGAAGGGCGACATGTATTAGAAAACGTGAACAGTCAACAGCTTATTCGAATTCTCACCCCAATCCTTCATTATAAGAAAACTGTAAGACGACAGAGAATACCGTGGATAAAAGGCGACTGGGGCTAGCCGAGTCGGAATTAGAGTGGGGACTCTGGAGAGCTATCACTGTTAAACGTCTTTTGTTCGCGTATTTAGAGCAATTTTCAATCGAGTGTCGAAAAAGCAAAAACGAAGTAATTACCTAAGCCAATCACAAAGAACGGAGGCAAACTAGCGAGCCAATCAAAATTCGAAGTAATTACACGTAGCCGACACAAAGCGCGGGAAAATGTGCACGCGCGAATGCCGATTGATTTTGGTTTTACTTCTGAGTGGTGTGAGACTTTTATACCAATCACTCAGCGTAGTAATTCAAAACCAAAGCAATTCGATAATACTTTCGACACTCAATTGGAAAACGCTCTATTTCACTAACTGTGTGCACTGGATGCTAATTGATAAGCTACATCGATCTCCTTGCAATGGGCTAAAAGCTATATAACATTGTCAAGCCAGTCAAAAATGGCCACGACTCCTTCTCAATATGCTTTCAACGTCTCAAACCAATATATTTCGAAGCACTCGTTATGTTAAATCATTGAGTAATTTCTTTGGCAACCAAGTCAGGGCAATAAAACACCTTGACGTTGTAGCCATTTAATGAAATATTTTACTTTCTTAACTGCATAAAATTTGTTACTCTAATGCTGCAAAGCATCCAAACAAACCTGGGCTCCAGTGAAAATTCTAAAACGTACTAAAGCCTAAAATGTGGGTCGAGCGCCATATACCAAGTCAATAGCAAGTTCCGAAGTGCATATATTGACTTGTAACATGTATAAGGAGCATCACTCTAAAATGTGAGTCACTTTGCGACCCGGTTAGGTTTCTGCCGCGATCCACTCTCAGGGTAAAATGGGTTTACCTCGGTGTAAAAACCTGTGACTTTTTTCTTTGTTTTTGAGCTATTGTTTTTCTGTTCTATATTGTTTTGAGTTCGTTGTTGTCTTGTTTGTTCTTTGTTTTACGTCACAGGTGAATTTCACAGGTTTTTACACCGAGGATGAGCCGGTAAAAGACGATCGCAAGCAGGTCTGCAACATTCGTGCCATCAAGAATTTTTTTATCTCTTTTTGAATGAAAAAGAATATTCTCATCATGTACAAATTATACGTCCACCATTAATGTCAACATTGAAATCCCAGCATTTGAATACAAAGAATCTCATTTGCAGTGCATAGCCTTTCGCAATTTACAGAAAGCAAAGAAACTCTATAGAGCGCCATCTGTGAAGATACAAACACTAGCATTCTCGTCCCCATAGTCCTCTTCGTTTCTCTTAGCCGGCAGGGCCTTAGCACGAAAAACGAAGGGCTCTGGGGACATTCGATTTCGATTTCCATTCCGGGATTCTAGGACTTCCGGACTTCATGTATATAGCATTGATGTTTCTACATGTTGTGTGTTGTAACAAGGCGGCCGACGAACATTTTGACCTCCGTTTAAGATTTCTTTGTTCTCAACAGCCAATAAAAATGTTTTTTTTTTGAAAATCGATGTCCCCAGAGCCCTTCGTTTTTCGTGCGAAGGCCCTGCCGGCTTAGAGAAACGAAATGGGCTTATGGGGACGAGAATGAAACACTAGTACATCCAAATGCCTTTTTCAGGCTCTCTCCTTTATTCACTTGTCGTCGACAGATCCTGGGATAAAGGCAAAGCACGATCTTTTCTTTATGTCGTTCATGTCGCTAGTGTGAACCAGGCTTAAAAATAAATTCCATATAAAATTGGAGTAAAAGTATCTGCAGAAAAAATAAATCCTTTATTCTTTTACCATCGTGTCAGGTAACCCTAATTTCGCACTTTTGCTCAGTAATGTTTTCCACTTGGGTGTGAGTCGGAACGACGTCAGACAGGAATTACACAAAATCTTCAACTGAATAGCCCTTGGATACTGATATATTTTTCTTCCGATGAATTAGGCTATGGTCAAACGTCGAACTTCACATGAGCCTAACCTAATGTAAATGAGCAAAAACAATAGCTATTGCTCATTTTCATTAGGTTCGGCTCATGTGAAGACTAAAGTTCGACGATTGACCTTTTAAAAAGTAGCCTTAAGTAAATACAGAACTTTACTATCAACCAAGCCACCTTTCTCGTCACTGCTCAGTGTCATTCTAAAATGAATTCTGGGCTACCTGTTTAAATTTGCTTCAACTTTTTACATGATCCCAGAATTGGTAATACGGAACGCCTTCAGATATGTGTTGGTAGAAACTTGGCAGCTTGCAATTGGTCTATTACGAGTCTTCGAATAGATCATGTGATTGGCTGCAACATCGTTGCTTGTTCGCCAATACTGCACCCTCGCTCGAATTTAGACATCGCTTGTAGAAAACTAGAGCGAATAGCTCAGTTAATAATTTAAACACCGTAAAGATTTTTGACTAAAACTCGTATGAGCCATAAAAAGGTATTAACTCCTTCAATAAACGAAAGCATAATTCGAATTAATTAATTCTGTGAAGATAAGCTATGTACTACTAACTGACAGCAAGTTAATAAAGAGTTGCTTAAACACTGTCAGTTTATTACGTCTTCAAAACTATGAAGAAGTTATTTGCTCTTGGAAAATGATCCAGGATTTCGCACTGGTTTGTAGTCGCAGTTTTTCCGTTCAGCGTTTAATTCCGAAGTGCTTCCTTAAGTCCAGTGCTTCCTGGTCAGTATACCAATGTACCATCTTACATACACAGGCACAAAACCACTATCATTACCACAAAAGGCTAGCAGCTGGAATGGTGCTTTCCATTTATAACCATAATCTCCCAAGTAATCCTAAAGATGCGTGGAGCCTAACGAGCAGGAGAATTCATACGACCTCCGCGCGCGGTCAAGTGTCCACGATACACATGGGCGGGTTATATTTTCCAAATGCGTTCATTTCTACGTAGATGGAGATACCCATAAATATAAAGTAAAATACCAGATAGATGCAGCCCACTTTTTTGTCTAAAACCCATTTGTAGTAGTAAATAATAAATAAAGTGACGGCTATGGAACCGAGGATGAAGAAACAAGATATGAAAAGTCCGTGACTGTTGATGACGACGGTTGAATCGTAGTCCCATACAGTGGTCTTGACGAGCCAAGGGATTCCGAGACATAGGAGAATATCAAACACATTGCTACCAACTGTGTGCGATACGGCCATGTCTCCGTCACCTGGAGAAAGAATTATTTCAATTTTATTCACGAATGCATGCACTAAAACAAAAGTTTACATAACAATACTAACATTTGATCAGGCCGGAGCTAATCCCGCTTTCCTTAGCATAAAGCGACTGAGGGTATTTCTTCTCCCCCTGGATGGGATGCTAGTCCATCGCAGGGTTACCCCCAGTAGTAAATTCGCCGGTACCCATTTATACACCTGGGTGGAGAGAGGACGGCCCGATCCGGAGTCCCGCGCACTAACCATTAGCCCCCCGCTCCTCCCTCCGTTTTTACTAGGCTGCGGAAATATTTAGTCCCTCTAATACAAAATTTTAAATGGCGAAAATTTCGATGAACTCAATGTTTTGCATCATCAACGTGTGGGCACAAAACTACTGGGAATTGGCGAGGTTAATTTTTGCTCAGAATAAGGCCATCATCACGCAGAACGAGGCGATATCCAGCGTCCTTGAATCCACCACTTGATTCGTATTACCTACTCGTGGAACTAGTCACGCAGCAACAAAGTATAAAAGCCGCAATGACGTTGCGGCCATGCGGACATTACAAGCAATTTGAAGATTCAGGAACAGCCTTACCTTTTTGCGCTACGAAGAGACTTGATAAGCAATCTGGCACGCTACTGCCAAACGCGACAAGAGAAAGACCCATTACTGTGTCAGGAATCATGAAAGTATATCCAATGATTGTCACCATCCAAACTAGAATGTACGAAGTGACTCCGATCCAAACTATGCACACTATGAAGGAGAACACCACGAACTTTCGACAAGATTCCTTCTTTACATCCGGGATTGTGTAATAAAACAAAATATTAATTGGAAGTCCCAAGGCCCAGCAGATGCGGGCCCAGGTCCCCTCCGGAGGACTCCACGGCGTTCCTAACGTTAGGTCTGGGACTTCATGGGGCCTTTGTTGATCATATTCATGATGATGAGCAAGATGTTCACCGCTCTCTGTATAAGTGGAAAGGAAAGGGCTAGTCATTATATTCACGATTCACTGGGCGCCATTGCTACGTATTTTTTGAAACATCTCGAACAAATCTAAGGTTTTAAAAGATTGTTTCACTTCAAACTAAGAATTCACTGCATGCACTGCAATACACTGTCATTGGTTTACGCTGGTTTTAATGTTATTGTATCACTGTATTTTAGTGTCGTGTTGTATCTATTTTAGTGTTGTATCGGTATGGCGTCTTGTATCGGTCTGGTAGGTAATAAAATGAAAGACTAAGCTTCGTTCGGGCCAAACTGATGAAAGTAGTAGTAATGAAATACGATCCTAAGACTTCCTTCTGTAACAGACCCACTTAAACCCTAGGGTGGATTATTTTCCCCTACCCAGCAGAAATTTAGTCTCCCCAGCACCCAGTGAACATTTTTATTTTACCCAGTGACTGTGCGGTGTGACCCAGCGTATTTTATTTGCGAAAAATAATAATAAATAAGAAAAATAAAACAGAACACGAGCGGCCCCAGTGGGAAATTAGCCAACCCGGTGACATTTTTCCCGAAAACCCAGTGAGGATAAGGATCCCACTGGGTCTGTTACAGAGGGGTGTCCTAAGGGGCTCGTGGAACGGAACTCCACTGTAGGTTAATTTTGTACAAAGCAAAATAGCCCCTTGCGTGATAAGGGAATTGTTTACCGTCAAGTCCCTTACTATCCTTGGGCGCTTCTTCTTCTTCTTGTTTGCGTCTTTCTTGCCCCTCCATTTCTTTCTCGGGATCTCCTTTCTCAGCGTCAGTTTTTTCCTCGTCACCCTCGTTTTGTTCTTTAGATTCAGAATCTGCCGCATCATCTGCCGAGAGTTGAGAATATCCGTTTTTCTTGCCATTTGTGGCGTGTAGCTCGGATTTGTACTCGGGACTGCTTGTCTTCGTTACTTTGTAGAGCCAGGCCTCGATGCGAGGATTGAAGAACATAATAAGGAGGTATATTGAATAGAAGCAAACCATAGCCGTTGCTTCTGACCTGCGACATGAATATTTAAGTCAATATTCACGTTACAGCCAATAGGTCTGCGGGAGCTAGGTCATGTCTTGTTATGTATTGATATACCTTTATTTAAGGACGTTCGCGCTAATTGTTTCTGCGCATCGTTACTGCGCACGGAATTCGTAAGGCCACGTCATCCATCGAGCGGGCGTGACGAGAAAAAACAAAGGGCCAGAAGCCGTTTCGTAGCTTTGCTGGTAGTTTGCTCTCTTAAATGGTCGGTGATCCCTACTTTTTTTTCCATGAACTAATTTTATTTGAAAGTCTCGGCAGATTGTCAATAAATGAACAAAAAATCAATGTGGGAAGTTCAAAAATTTTAACGTTTTCTGCCCACAGGACATCGAATCCTGCCATCTTGGGCTGGTTGGCGAGTGGAAATGTGGTCGCTAATTGCGATTTTTTTTCTTCAAGGAACCACACCAATTGAATAAATCCACTTTATGGGTCCATTTAAACAACATTTGGCAGAGACACGTTCATTTCAAAGGTTTATTTGCAATATTTTGTGTTTACAGACACTGTAGCCGTATTCGCTGACGAAGCGCGATTTTTCAGATTTAGGGTGTTCTTCTGGGCATGTTATCTCCAAAACGAAGTCGGTGACCCCCATTTTTTTACATTTCTGACATCAGTTGCGCATTCTCTTACAGTGGTGAAAGTTTCAGAAAAACATCTATGGTAGAAAATTTTTGCGTGAACGTCCTTAAATTGGTATAATTTCTAGAAAAGACAGTATACCAAGAAGGAAGAAACCTTCTCAAACTCAATAATAATTCACCACGTTAAAACGAAGGAAATCAGAACCGGTTTGGAGATCTGATCATAGTTAGGAAAGACTTTTGCGATTTTATTTCTTCGTTTTCATCATTCATCATTTTAGGTACGATTGAGATGTATCAAGCACTCGAGTCCAAACACGTCGAAGTTTGTCAATTTTAAACTCTCGGTGTTTGGAAATTCGATGAAACACTGCCATCTCGTGTTTGATAAATTACATCAAGGAAGGTGAATGACATTAATTGCGGAATAATGCGGATCAAAGTCCTTATCATCAACATTCTAAAACATTTTTTTCATGAGATATCAGTTCAAGGCATTTTGAAAGAAATTAATTTGATTTCTCTCTTAATATTCGGTTGCTCACGGTTGAAAATAGAAACGCATCTGATTTGAGGATTTTTCGTTAAAACTTTAATGGGTCATTTTTACTCATCTCACCAGATAACGACGTTATCCATAAGCACCAACATCAGAATTACCAGACTGAAGAGGTAAAATAAGCTATCCCTCACTAGAGGCCACCACGCTAAGTACAAAACCTGCAAGTAAAAAGATGTCACTGCTTTGAAAACATGAAGCTGTCAATATACATTGTAGACAGATTACAGGGAGATGTCGCATCGCCATACAGTGGTGACAAATTCACATGATGTAAAAACGCAAGAATATGCAGCAGCGGCATGTTACGATACGTCCTCTGGAAAGTAGTCGCATGTAAGAGGCGTCGCGGCGGTGCAAAATGTCACTACAAAACTTTCGTTTGTAGACAATTGTTGTTCTAGCCTGTTCCAGGCTCTCGCGCTTCCTCGTCCGCTCCCGACTGTTCGAGAGCCTGGAGCAGGTAATTGTTGTTTCTGCTACATGTCGATGTGACATATGCCTGCAGCATGTCCTTACGGGTGTCGACAAGGCAGGGACTTTAATAATGCGAATACTATTTGCGTTTGCTTTCGCTATCGAGTCACTGTAACAAGGGAAGTTTGGAGAGTATGAAACCAAGAAGCGTAAGAGTTGCTAGAGGCTTTTCGAGAACTCTTCAAGAATCTAAAGTGCAACAAAACTCGAAAATGTACAGCTAAAAGCACGACCCCATTGCTTTTAAGCATTGCCGGTGGAAATGTGAGAAACTCGCTTAAATGAGAAGGTCACTCCAAAATACTTATTTTTGTCTCCTGTGTGTGTGCTATCCTTCGAAAGAAGCCCAAAATTCGTTATTTGATATCGCTATTTGATATCGCTATTTTGAAACTGTACTCGGTAGCCAGGTCCTGTTTGCGTGACGTCATTCCGTCTGACTCAGATTGGCGGGAAGCAGAAAAACGTGCAACCGACATCTTGGTTAGTGGTAAACTCACTAGCTCACTAAAATGTTTTTTCCAACCGACTATTTACTTCACTATTTTCACTGCCGTCATTTCCAGGGTTTGAAGCAGTTCAAAGGCTTGTTGGAAAGCAGGACCTCTCAGATGGAATGACGTCACGAAAACACGGCCTGGCTGCTGAGAACATGTTTCAAAATGGCGGCAACGATGTCGAAATTTGGGCTTCTTTGGAGAGGAATTTCACCAGGAAAACCTACACTTTAGAGGTTGAAACTTCGGCGAGTAGCTAAACTTGATGCAGGCTTTTCACTGGCGTTGACAAAAAAATACATTGGATTTTGTAGACGCTTACGTATACTGAGTTTGATTGGGCGGCTGTGATAGCTATACCATAGTAATCGACGGCATTAGGTCACCAAGCCTCCCGCTAACAAAATTTATGAATTAACGCTGCAACGGCATTTCTGAAATTGCCTTCCTTCACTTTCAGTGAGCCGCCATTAAGCTGCTTACCGTGCCTGCTCCAATGCCACACACACCAATAACGAATAGCACGTTAAAAACCGCTGACCCTAGGATAGTACCGACTCCAATGTCACCCTTTGTAACGAAGACACCTAAAATGAAAATATAACCAAAAGCAGTTTTAGTGATAGCGTTAGTACATTTCCGCCATATTGGGTTACGAAGGTTTCTCAACCACAAAAGCTGCTAGAACTGCGTCGACTAAAAATTCATATATGAATTTATGAAAAATATGTAAATGCTATTTAAAGTGGGCATGTCCTTGGCTTCTATAAGCACTAAGCTTAGCTAGCTTTTAGGCATGTCACTGAAACAAAAGAGCCAATTATTTTAAATGAACACGACATGTTAAAAATTGAAGGTGGCTTGCCACTATTTACAAAGCATGTACAAGGATTTGAACTCGGGACTTCCGAGAAACACACCTCGCTGGTGGTGTGGCGAAAGGCCTCAATCCGGGACCTTTCGACTGATGGCAGAAATGTTGAAAGGTCGGTTATTGTATTTACATTCAACTCTACCAGTTTAGCATGAGGAAACCTATCAAATGAAGACCATATATTTTGTCCTCTACCAGTTTAACTTGAGGATTCCAATCAAATGAAGATGCTATATTTTGTTTGACACTTACTCAGTACCAATGTTGACTCAATGTTGAGATTGGATCACGATTTAACAGTTCCAATTCGATTCACTATGATAAGTCCGTGCACACTTTAGCCCTTTCATGTTCGGTATGAAAAACGCCACGTTTGGACATTTTCACACCCATTTATCGTTTCACTTTTCAAGCGCATTTTATACTTTGGTGAACGTTTCACTTTGCAACATGCTATGATGTGAAACGTGGGAGGTCCAATTCTTTTTATAGTGGAATTCCTTGTTGTTGAAGTTCAGTTAACTCACCTATCACCGATGCGAACAGCTCCGGTGCGGAACTTCCTAACGCCATGAACGTCGCTCCAGCAACGTCACTCTGAAGGTTCATCTTATCACAGATGATCTCCAAACACGGTACAAAATAATCATCGCAAACGATAGCGATGGCCCAGAACATGTAGAACGCTCCAGCAAAGTTGACAATAACGGCGCCATGTTGTCTCTGTTTCTGATTGAAAACGTCATTTGGAAATTCCTCTATTGATGGGGGTGTGCAGTTTTTAAGATGGTGGGTCTTGTGAGCGAAGAGATGTCTTGTTGTGAAAGACTCTTCTGAAGAAAGAAAGCGGATAAAAGAAATTGGGCTATTTAGCTTTAATTCATGAATAATTTAGTAATTTCTGGTTGAGATATGTAAACGGGACAAAATGTGACTTTTTTGGTTCATGCCAATATAAACTTTCCGGCAGGAAAGAAATTTCTGCGAGGGGTAATCTCGTTTTTCGCTTGGGACGTTCACGATGGACATTAGTGATACATGCAGCGTTGAATTGCATCTTTCGCATCAGCCATAGCCCTTTGGTCTTGCCAAGTTTCGCAGTTCAATCGGAATGGTAGATTCTTCCGGGAAACTTCAAACGCAACACATTCTTCCCGCATAGAAATTCCCAAACTGCAATTTTCTCAATGTAATCCTTAAGAGGTCTTAAGAAGTAACATAATGTCTCTAAAAGCAAATCCCCAAACTTTGTACCCTTGTAAGTCCCCATGCATTCCCATACCTAACTGAATAAGTGAATATGTCTGTGCATCAAAATTGTTTTAAGGTAAAATAATCTATAGCATGAAGCAACTGAGAGAAATGCCGACCTTCCCCAAGTGGCCTGCTCGTGAACCTTGGGTACCCACAGCATTTTGTTCAGTTGCCCCTCGGTGGAGGAAGGCACCGTGGCCAGGTCTCCACGCCGGACCTCTATAGATCCCAAGTAGTTTTATCAGAAGGCAACCCTACTGTCGAAACGTTTAGTTTTTGATTGAGAGTTTCACAGCTTTGAACTTTACGGTCTTACAAGTAACCTAGTTCTATGAGGACAGAGTAAAGAAAACAAACACAAATGCAAATCTTTTCCGACAGAAAAAAAAATTAATTAAATATACCAAATCTCCAAACTTGTATCAAATTGCAGAAAAGTTCGAGAACCAAACTAAAGTGGCTGATGGAATTTCAAATTATTGGTCTCAATGTAGTGCTCCACTTGGGCAGACTAGATGAGAGAGTTTACAAATGGAATGTCAGGTTATCATGATAACATAAGACCATCGAAAAAAGACGGATTTTTTTCTTATGGTAATTTAAGTTACAACTTAATTGAGAAAACAGGTAGTTCACGCCTCCAAAATAAACCAATTTCCTATACGAATCAGTGTTCAAGTAAAAAAAGATTTTAGCTTATCTTCCTTGTCACCTCTGTTTTTTTTATTTTGCAAGTGAGCGGTATTAATTTTTAGTTTCACAAAACATTTTCATTGCCTTGAGGGCTGGCGGTTATATTACTTTTTGGTGTAATTATCCATGAAATCAAAATTTATAAGTGATAGTTTACAGGTAGTTAAGTTGAGTACTACACGATTAGAAACAATCTTGTATTGTAGTCGTGAAAAAGAACATTTTGCTTAAATCTTTATCGTGGCATAAGATTTATTTTCCCTTTTTTGCAAGTTCGAGCCTTGAAAGCGCAATATTACTTGTCCAGAGGCGAGCCAAGCGAGATTTCTGATTGGCTATGCAGTTTCCTTGCAGCAAGTCTCAAGCAACTAAGACGGCAATCGGTTCTTTGTATTTTCAGAGCTGATATTTCTACTTTCCCGATAATGACCAGTTTAGACGTCTTAATTTGCTTATTTTGAACAGGTGAATATTAAGTAGTACAAATTTGAAAACCGGCCCTACCTGGTACACTGCCTTATAAAACAATTGTTTATTTTGTAGGGTGGTCGTCAAATAAAAAAATATAAACAGTATGTTTTGTTTTGGCAAAACAATAGATATTTTGTTTCGCTTAAGTTCCCTAACAGTTACTTTCAATAAATAAACGATACCTGAAACTTGTTTTGTAAGCGGTGTTTCTTCTCTTGTAAAATCCTTGATTAGATCATGAAAACTCCAAGCGTAGAAGACAAACAAGAAGGCCGCAGCCCCACCAAATGCCAACTGTACTTTGAACCTTCTTCTTCGCTTCATGGCTACAAAAAACGAATCAGCATGTCTGGATCAAATTCGGGGCTGGAACAAAACTTTCTAAATCAAATATCAGAGCACCGTAGTTTGCTTCATTTGCTTACACAATATGGTATTTATTTGGTAAGTTATTGTTTATTTATATAAAGACCTGCAGGGGAGGTAATAAACCTGTCACAGACGATAATCCCGACCGGTGGAACAAGGCAATAGTGGCGGGAAAACGACCAGGATTCCGAACGTTAGCTTTCGCAAGTCCTCTCTAATAAGAGAAATTCGGATCGACATAAAAACATTTTGAACGTTGACAAATGCACTAAATGCACCAAACGTCAAGCTAAATATCTGTATCAAACATTAAATACCGTCATTTGAAAACTAAGTGCTTTCTGTGTTTCTAATACAACAAACAGCACGACATAAATTGTCTCAAAGAAATGGATGAATTAAAACGATAGCTTAGTTTATAAGAGTCAATAAGCATCAATAGGATTGATTAGAATTTTTAAATGAAACCTATAACATTGAATTTCAAATTAATCTGGACTGGTTGTGTTTTGACAAAGCAACTATACCCAGTCGCTAAAATTGTATCTTCCCTGTCACTAATCCCATCTCCTTAAAAAAATGTTGTAACAAAGCCAGAAGGTTTTGGATGTTTAGTACGAAAGCAAGACAGCAGAAGAATACCTTCGAAACATTGACAGTGCAAGTCCAACTGTCCGAACGTGGTTGTCAAGGTAACACCCAATTTATTGCTATCTGTTATCATCGATCAAGCCAACACACGTTGGCGCATTTACTTTTATACTGCGGACAAGTTAAGTCTCTACCAAAACAAATGCACTACTCACTCGCTTTCTATGAGTGATAGTAAAGGGATGATGAACATACGATCTGTAACGGTTTTTCGTAGACCGTTAAATATTCATGTATGCTTTAACCGAAAGTATATTCTTAACCGTGCGCTCAATGAAATATCCGTGGTAGTCTATGCAGTTTTAGCATCATAACAACAACAACAACAACGAGATTAATATGTCAGTTCATAGACCCTATACATAAATGGCTGCCAATTCGAAATTCTTTTGTCTGTTTTCAAATTAGCCTCACTAACCCCGTTTAAAAGTAAAAATTCTTTTGAATTACCAACTCAAAAATGAGGTTAGTAGGGCTAATTTAAATGAATACAAAAGAATTTTGAAGTGGTAGCCATTTATGCATGGGGTCTGCAATAGCCGAGGATAGCATCTTTACTTTATGCGACACAACGAAGTCCCAAATTTCGGCCTGATTTGTAGTTGATATCATTGAGAAAATTTATGTTATGGTAAGGAATCAAATAAAGGTTAGACTTCACATAGACATCGATAGCACTGAAACCTAAGCTAAGGGCGGATCGTACTCTTTCTCTCTCTTTCTCTTTTGTAAGGTAAAGGTCAAATCTGCGTTAGTGGCGCATCAGGCTGGAGCTTAGACCAGTGCCCGCAGCACGAAGAGAAAGAAGTGTTTATACTCCCCCCTGTCCCCTCTGGATGGGATGCTAGTCCACCGCAGGGTTACCCCCAGCATTAAATTCGTCAGAAAACCATTTGCAAACATGGGTGGAGAGATGCACTATGAGAGTATTTAAATAAAGTGCCCTGTTTTAAGGGAACCTCCACTCTTTTGAAAAGTTGACCTTAAATTGTTTGTAGTAATTCCTAAATTTCAAATGTTACCGGACAAAAGAGAAATATGATTTAATAGTAACAAAAAATGTTAAAGATTGTTGCTTTTAAAATTTGCCACACGCCGCCATTTTGGATTTGATGTCGTGTTGTGGTTGCCGTTTTTCTCGCTTATCCGGCAAAATTTGAAATTCAGGTACTTTTTCAAACGAGTCAACGTCAACATGTCGAAAGAGTATAGGTTCCCCGCACAGTAGCGGCAGCGTCCCTGTTGACGCCCAGATTCCGACTGTTCGATCCGAAGTCCTGCGTAATTGCCACTACGTCACCACACCTTCTTTTCTCTCTCTTGTGAGAGTATTGTCTAACACTAAATTGGAAGGAACACTGGCAGCAATAATTTCGAGACAATGCTGTAGAGGTTGTGTCACTGAGACGGGTTCTGTTCTCTTACTGTGAGTTGGCAGCCAGTGAAATTGGTGACGTCACCTAAATTTATAACGTTAGGTGTTCATATTCTAATTTTGAACTTCAAATTCTAACTTTTAAACTACATTCAATCTTCACTATTTCTTATTTCTCCAAATTCTTCCTTCTCCTTTAAGAAAAACTCCCACCTCCCAAATATACCCCAAAGTCATCCAAAAGTTTACAAAACATTGATTAGTGTTTTGAGCATAGGGTTTTGGCATTCTTTGAAACGCAAACGAGATATTTGCATTAAACCCATTTTAAATGGCGGAAAAACGGCTTTCAGGTTTACCCCCGCCTGAATTGTGAAAGGCACGATAAGACCTACTATTAATACAGACGAAAACTGCTCTGAAAGCCGCGATAACGAAAATCCTAGAGAAAGCCAACAAAAAAAATTGAATTCCTTGCTTAGCGCAAAGTCCAATCTCCACGGGGAAGAATAGCCCATGGATTTTTGAACGAAGCGGAGAGTTGGTTCATACTATTAGCTTCAAGAGAAATGGGTTCAACACATGCCTACATAAATCAAGGGCAGTCAAGGACGAAGAATTTTGTCAAAGAAAATGTACATAAAATTATTTTTACCACGCTGGGGTTAGGTTTGACCTTTACTTGGTTAGATTTTGTTTGATGAAGACTTTAACTTTTATCACCCCCCCCCCCCCTTCTCACCTTTCTCTCCTTTCTTTTTGTTGAAATTCCTTGAGGTTTCTTCATGAGCTCGTATGATCAAAACTTTAATCGCAGTGCAATTTATACTAAACGACAAGTAAGGGCCGTTACTTCATTCCAGAGCTGCTGCACTCCTCTCGACTTCAAAGTCACCGATTTGATTCTCGCTGTAATTTCTGGCCAAATAACGGATTAAAAAATCTCGTAGAGTTTTGCGGTATGAACTTTCTACGTAAACTTCTGTTTGATAACTGTTTAATACCGTCCTGTTCATAAAAATTTTCATATTGTTTATTGAACAAGAATTATTGAGAATGGTTTTCACGGCGAGGCGTTGTCTTGGAAATGCATTTGGAAATTGTCTTGTTGTACCTTTGTCTGACGTTAGTGCTTCAATTAAATATTTGAAGCACTCATTTAAATTAATGCTTTTATCTAAAAATAATTATTTTCCAGTTCTAAAAGAGACTAGAAAGTCGTGAGTAAAATCAGTCACAATTGCGCCTGTTTACTCTTTAGAAAAATAACATGTTTCGCTTTAATTTAGTGCTACGTCGTTGTGAGCTGTGATTAACATATGAGTTCAATGTGCTAGAGCTGCAGTTTACAGTTTTGTTCTGGAGGCGGTAAAACACGGTTATGAATATTAGCTTATTGTTTCAAATAAATTATAGTTTAAGGATCAGAATGAGGAACATTCATTAGAAATTCTCGTCACACGAATTCTTAACAATTATTTGCACACGGTGAATTTTAATTTGCTGGGCATCAAATGGATCAGTGTAGCTACGTTAAAAAGAGACTGTCGCGGTACCGATACGAAATTGCTTCAAACATGGAATAAAAATTACCAGTGGCGTTCTTGGTGGAAAAAACGGAATCTACTTTGCCTTCGTTTCGCAGATGTTAATGAAACGAGCGTCAAAGGAACTATCACCTGATCGCCGGATTCAGACTATACTTTACATTTCCTCGCTGTATCGCAATATTATTTCTATCAGCTCAAGGTAACAATATCTAATATTACACCCAATTGAGACGTCGTGTATGTTCTGCCTTGCAATTAGGTGCGACCTTGCAATGCCTTGCAATTAAGTACGGCTTTCGAAGAACAAGTCTCTGTTATTTAATTTCTGTTTCCTACTGAACGTTTGACTCCAGTTTTCTTCCGAAAAAATATATTGCTATACGATCATGTCGACGTCTACCACGAAAGCAGCAGGAGTAAATTTCAATGCGCATACCCCGTAGAGGAGAATTCTCCTCGTAACATCTCGCGGGAGATTTATTTGTGAATTTTGTGCTGGTACGGCAGAAGCACGACATTTGAACCGCTGCCGTCCCATTAGAACGTGTCGAACTTACTGTTGTGTCGAATTTGATCCAGACACCGTGCTTCTCCCAGACTTTTGTCGAAGTTAGTTCCTGAATGATGCTTGGTACGGCAGCAAACTGGAGCTTACCTTTTCCCTTTTACACGTCAATTGTACCCGCCGGCTGCAGATTAGAGTAGAGCTTTGTCCACGGACAAAAGGCTCCCTTCATTGAGAGGCAGTACAAATTGATGATTTGTAGCATTCAAATGCAGTCACGATCCAAATAGAATAACAGTAATGGTTAGAGAACAGTTTATCGTTCAACAAACAGCAATTAAAACATCGCAGCGTCGACAATTAATGGACGTTTTTGAAAACGTTGACGAAAATGTACTCAGCCGTCCATTTATTGGAGCACTGGTGCCCATGCTCCTGGTGGCCGTAAGGCGGTTGCTTAGAAACGACGAAGAAGGGCGTGATGAATGACAACGTTTATAAAAAAGAAAAGCCCAGACTTACTGTACACTTTGCTCAATGTCAAGAAGTCGCGCGCAAGTTACGGCAAGCACTAAATCGCGAAAATAGGAACAAGTGTTCGAAAGCGATCATTGAAAAATTTGTAGTTGATATCATTGAGAAAATTTATGTTATGGTAAGGAATCAAATAAAGGTTAGACTTCACATAGACATCGATAGCACTGAAACCTAAGCTAAGGGCGGATCGTACTCTTTCTCTCTCTTTCTCTTTTGTAAGGTAAAGGTCAAATCTGCGTTAGTGGCGCATCAGGCTGGAGCTTAGACCAGTGCCCGCAGCACGAAGAGAAAGAAGTGTTTATACTCCCCCCTGTCCCCTCTGGATGGGATGCTAGTCCACCGCAGGGTTACCCCCAGCATTAAATTCGTCAGAAAACCATTTGCAAACATGGGTGGAGAGATGCACTATGAGAGTATTTAAATAAAGTGCCCTGTTTTAAGGGAACCTCCACTCTTTTGAAAAGTTGACCTTAAATTGTTTGTAGTAATTCCTAAATTTCAAATGTTACCGGACAAAAGAGAAATATGATTTAATAGTAACAAAAAATGTTAAAGATTGTTGCTTTTAAAATTTGCCACACGCCGCCATTTTGGATTTGATGTCGTGTTGTGGTTGCCGTTTTTCTCGCTTATCCGGCAAAATTTGAAATTCAGGTACTTTTTCAAACGAGTCAACGTCAACATGTCGAAAGAGTATAGGTTCCCCGCACAGTAGCGGCAGCGTCCCTGTTGACGCCCAGATTCCGACTGTTCGATCCGAAGTCCTGCGTAATTGCCACTACGTCACCACACCTTCTTTTCTCTCTCTTGTGAGAGTATTGTCTAACACTAAATTGGAAGGAACACTGGCAGCAATAATTTCGAGACAATGCTGTAGAGGTTGTGTCACTGAGACGGGTTCTGTTCTCTTACTGTGAGTTGGCAGCCAGTGACATTGGTGACGTCACCTAAATCTATAACGTTAGGTGTTCATATTCTAATTTTGAACTTCAAATTCTAACTTTTAAACTATATTAAATCTTCACTATTTCTTATTTCTCCAAATTCTTCCTTCTACTTTAAGAAAAACTCCCACCTCCCAAATATACCCCAAAGTCATCCAAAATTTTACAAAACATTGATTAGTGTTTTGTACATAGGGTTTTGGCATTCTTTGAAACGCAAACGAGATATTTGCATTTAACCCATTTTAAATGGCGGAAAAACGGCTTTCAGGTTTACCCCCGCCTGAATTGTGAAAGGCACGATAAGACCTACTATTAACACAGACGAAAACTGCTCTGAAAGCCGCGATAACGAAAATCCTAGGGAAAGCCAACCAAAAAAATTGAATTCCTCGCTTAGCGCAAAGTCCAATCTCCACGGGGAAGAATAGCCCATGGATTTTTGAACGAAGCGGAGAGTTAGATCATACTATTAGTTTCAAGAGAAATGGGTTCAACACATGCCTACATAAATCAAGGGCAGTCAAGGACGAAGAATCTTGTCAAAGAAAATGTACATAAAATTATTTTTACCACGCTGGGGTTAAGTTTGACCTTTACTTGGTTAGATTTTGTTTAATGAAGACTTGAACTTTTATCACCCCCCCCCCCCTTCTCACCTTTCTCTCCTTTCTTTTTGTTGAAATTCCTTGAGGTTTCTTCATGAGCTCGTATGATCAAAACTTTAACCGCAGTGCAATTTAAACTAAACGACAATCAAGGGCCGTTACTTCATTCCAGAGCTGCTGCACTCCTCTCGACTTCAAAGTCACCGATTTAATTCTCTGGCCAAATAACGGATTAAAAAATCTCGTAGAGTTTTGCGGTATGAACTTTCTACGTAAACATCTGTTTGATAACTGTTTAATACCGTCCTGTTCATAGAAATTTTCATATTGTTTATTGAACAAGAATTATTGAGAATGGTTTTCACGGCGAGGCGTTGTCTTGGAAATGCATTTGGAAATTGTCTCGTTGTACCTTTGTCTGACGTTAGTGCTTCAATTGAATATTTGAAGCACTCATTTAAATTAAGGCTTTTATCTAAAAATAATTATTTTCCAGTTCTAAAAGAGACTAGAAAGTCGTGAGTAAAATCAGTCACAATTGCGCCTGTTTACTCTTTAGAAAAATAACATGTTTCGCTTTAATTTAGTGCTACATCGTTGTGAGCTGTAATTAACATATGAGTTCAATGTGTTGGAGCTGCAGTTTACAGTGTTTTTCTGGAGGCGGCAAAACACGGTTATGAATATTAGCTTATTGTTTCAAATAAATTATAGTTTAAGGATCAGAATGAGGAACATTCATTAGAAATTCTCGTCACACGAATTCTTAACAATTATTTGCGCGCGGTGAATTTTAATTTGCTGGGCATCAAATGTATTGTAGCTACGTTAAAAAAAGACTGTCGCGGTACCGATACGAAATTGCTTCAAACATGGAATAAAAATTACCAGCGGCGTTTCTTGGTGGAAAAAATGGAATCTACTTTGCCTTCGTTTCGCAGATGTTAATGAAACGAGCGTCAAAAGAACTATCACCTGATCGCCGGATTCAGACTATACGTTACCTTTCCTCGTTGTATCGCAATATTATTGCTATCAGCTCAAGGTAGCAACATCTAATATTACACCCAATTGAGACGTCGTGTCTGTTCTGCCTTGCAATTAGGTGCGACCTTGCAATGCCTTGCAATTAAGTACGGCTTTCGAAAAACAAGTCTCTCTGTTATTTAATTTTTGTTTCCTACTGAACGTTTGACTCCAGTTTTCTTCCGAAAAAATATATTGCTATACGATCATGTCGACGTCTACCACGATCGCAGCAGGAGTAAATTTCAATGCGCATACCCCGTAGAGGAGAATTCTCCTCGTAACATCTCGCGGGAGATTTATTTGTGAATTTTGTGTTGGTACGGCAGAAGCACATTTGAACCGCTGCCGTCCCATTAGAACGTGTCGAACTTACTGTTGTGTCGAATTTGATCCAGACACCGTGCTTCTCCCAGACTTTTGTCGAAGTTAGTTCCTGAATGATGCTTGGTACGGCAGCAAACTGGAGCTTACCTTTTCCCTTTTACACGTCAATTGTACCCGCCGGCTGCAGATTAGAGTAGAGCTTTGTCCACGGACAAAAGGCTCCGTTCATTGAGAGGCAGTACAAATTGATGATTTGTAGCATTCAAATGCAGTCAAGATCCAAATAGAATAACAGTAATGGTTAGAGAACAGTTTATCGTTCAACAAACAGCAATTAAAACATCGCAGCGTCGATGATTAATGGACGTTTTTGAAAACCTTGACGAAAATGTACTCAGCCGTCCATTTATTGGAGCACTGGTGCCCATGCTCCTGGTGGCGGTAAGGCGGTTGCTTAGAAACGACGAAGAAGGGCGTGATGAATGACAACGTTTATAAAAGAAAAGCCCAGACTTGCTGTACACTTTGCTCAATGTCAAGAAGTCGCGCGCAAGTTGCGGCAAGCACTAAATCGCGAAAATAGGAACAAGTGTTCGAAAGCGATCATTGAAAAATTGCCGGAAAAGAGAATAGGCCCGGAAACTAGGTTCGTTCACACAGAGAGCACACATCATCCGTTTTTAAAATCTCGGTTTACTTCAGTGGCAAGCCTTAATGTAACAAAATCAACGGAAACGGGTTCCTTATCTGGACATTTAAATACAAAACTACTGGCATATCACCTAACTCTAATAACTGATAAATATTTCCACAAAAAAGATTAAACTATTTACTATGCATCTATGCAAATCTTACATCGATGGTATGTAGCTGTTAAAATAAACAAATAAAAACAGTGGAATTAATCGCATGGTGTCTTATTTCGTGTTGACTATTTCACGATTTACATAAATCATTGGACAATCTTTGACTTTTATAGGAAATTTTTCAATAATAATCTCGAGGTTAAAAGAGGGCGAAATTTTAAGAGCATATAAAGAGAGTCTACAATATGAATCAAGACAATTAACCTTGTGAAAGTGAACATATGAAATTTCATATATTTGAAGCGCAGAAAAAGATTTCAACAAACGAAAGATCATCGCAGTTATGTATTCAACTCAAGCAGTTAAGAAAATAAAGTCTGAAAAAAAATCAGGCTTGAACCCACTCGAACCCATCACCTCTTCTTTACCAGTACAGTACTCTACCAAATGAGCAATCAAGCCAACTTTCTTTCTACGCGATTCATATTCATGAAATTTCGTATATTCACTTTCACATCTTCACCTTCTACGAGTATATTACAAACTCATAAAGTGACCAGCTCCCAGTTGACTTGATAGTTCAGATGGCGGAGCACTGCACCAGAATCGAAGAGGTCATGGGTTCTAGTGCTGTTCAAGGCTGAATTTTTTCAGACCTCTCATTTGTTGAAACAATTAACATTTGTTTAAATCCAACTTTGGAACCAGTGTCATCACGTTCCAATAATGGCAATGTATGCACTCTGCGTTTCAGAGCGATTTACTTTTTCAAAATTGGAAAAGAAGAAATCTTTTAACAGACATTATTTGGACATCTCAGCTTCAAAACTGTCTGAAAGCGAAGAACATTTAGCCTCTGCCCTAAAAATAATGTTATGTAAGAAAGGGATAAATTATATTGAAAATGTTGGAACACAAACTCTACTGTATAAAAGAACCTCTTCAATTTATAAAAATGAAACGGTTTATACAAATAGAAATGATTAAATTATTTTGGCAACAGCATTAAGCGCATAAACCTCTGTAAATGAAGGACATTGAATTTTGGACTGAATCTATTATTTTTCGTAAAACGCGCTATTAACACACCTAAGTTAAATAGTTTCTCTCACTTGTCACCAAATTCTAATAAATACACTCGATCTTCTTTTAAAATGAATAAAACAAAATCGACCTGACATGCTATACTTTATACTCACGAACTATAAATAGCGTCCTACACGTTAGCTGATGAGTTCAGGGTAACGGGCCGGGATGACAAAAATATCAGATAACTATTTAGTTCCAGATTAGTTAGCTATATATCAGGGAAAAAAATGAGTGCTGTTTTAAGATAACGTGCTTTTTCTAATAAAAGTAGAACATATGCATAAAATAGTTTTCTGATTATCAAACTCAGAAATTTCGCGCTAGAAGAATATTGTAAAGTTCTATCTATCTTTTATCTATGCCAAACCTCAAAATGCAAGCCTTAAAATGTCCGCTAGAAGCTGCTTTTTTTTCCTTTTTCTTATTATTTTGATTGACAGAAAGTATCACTTTGATATGTTTTCAGTCTAGAATCGTTATTACACACTTCTTACTAGGTACAATTGGTTCATGCTTTAGCGTGCAAGTTTAGAGAGCCCGAAAGAGGCGTAAGAGCTGCTCGAGGCGACAGCCGAGAGAAACGACAGCTCCCCAAGTGCATCATAACTCGATAGTGGAGGCTAAAGCGTGAAAACACACTTATGTATTTTGAATTTGATTCTGCCTCTCTGTTTGCTTTGTTATAATCCGTTGTCGCCTATCGCCTAACTGATGCCATTGACGTTTCTCATAAACTGATTGTACTTCCTTCACTTCCGCTTCCGCCATGATGTCCCGGATGAAAACATGGGGTTGAGTTCAAAGGGACGCCTGACGCCACGAGCTGGAGGCCTGGGTGGGAGACTCTCGTCACTGTTAACAATGGACGTGGGAGGCCTGGGAACTTTTGCAGACGCGGAAGTTTTCCTTCTAGCACCCAGTGGACTCCGGATTAGGTTTGACGAGTACAGACTGGGGCTAGATTGAGTGCGATTCAAGGGAGGGTGGGGACGGAGATTATAAGATGTCATACTGATATCCACCACTTGCATAGGCTGGTTAGGCAAGTGGTACTCCTGTGCATTGAGAGAAAATGTTGTTAACAAAAGTACATTACCGGCAAGTAATCGTCCTCTTTGACGAGGCACTGGTCAAATGGAAACCAAAATAAAAAATTCAAGGAGGAGTGCAATTAAAAATTTTAACCTGTTCGATCAGCAAATTGTAAAGAAAGCCGCGGCCCTAACAAGAATAATAAACTAATTTAACAAGAAACGAAGGTCAGAAGGCATGAAATCTACGCCGCTAACAAGAACTTGGAAATGGCTTTGCCACTTTCCGAGTGAAAAATATCAGGCTTCAGTGGGTTTAAATAAATATCAACAATAAAATGCCATGAGAAAGGTTCTACCGGCTAAGAATTTGGTTCTGAAGCCATTATGGGGTTTTACTTCACAACTACAGGGAACAAACCGCTCGAGGTGCAGCTTATTGACATATACATGACGCACAAGACACGACATACCACATCTAAGGTTGTGTTCCGTAACATTCTGGCTGGTCTTTTCTCCCTTCTCAAATGTCCTACCGGGTTCCTGGGGTTAGCAGGGGGGCTGTAAGAAAGCCTACTGCTGCTTGGACCATTCGCGACATTCTCCTGTCGATGATACAGCTTTAAACTTTCAAGCGATCCACTCCGTAGAGCGGATGCGATGTCTTGCGATAAAACAGAACTTTCTGTACTGCTTCGCTGCTCCGAGAAAGCTCTTCTTCTGGTTACACTACTCGGGCGTTCTCCGCTTTTAACAACTGGCTTCTGTTCTGTTTCGAAAGCTGTCGAGAAAGTTTCGGTTTTGTCGTTCACCGCTGCAAAACCATTTTCTACGGACGCGTGAACCACCCTAGTTTTCTCAGCTGGTTGTTTCGATTCCAATATTTCATTGCAGGACTCTTTTAGCGTATCCTCGTGCAAGGAGTCGGTAATAGTCGATATTTCATGACCCTTCGTTACAACACCACTTATCCTTGAAGAATCGTGGCTTGATCTGTCCCAATCTTTATCAATAGTAACTAACTTATTGCCAAATTCCTCGTTAATGTCTTCTGGTTTTACATTACCAGGCGACGCAAGCATATTTGGGCTAACAGCGGGTTTTTCTTCATTCATAACTTTGATTCCATTGTTCGTTTCCTCCTCATTTTTATAATTCCGAACCACTGGAGGTTTCTCTTCTGAATGGCTTTCTACCACAGGATCAGAAGAAACCATGTGATCCAGAACCTTTTCACTAAAATCGTTACTTTCCCCTACTTCGTCTTGGTAATCTTCTCCAATGCTGTCGCTGTGAGAACTATTAACCTGCTCTATGTTGTGTTTCACTGAGTTATTTTCTTTAGCAGTAACGACCGTTTGGATTGATTCGGTTCCAGTATGCTTTTCATCGATTATTACATCATTGAACGGTTTCTCATTACCTCCGAGGCTAACAACAGAAGCGAGATTGTCCTCGGAAATTTGCGCGGAAATTTTCACACTATCAAATACCATCTCAGCACTACTTGCGGTTAATTCAGGATATTCCTCTTGCATTCCCTTCACCTTGCTTTTCTGTCTGGCATTAACCACACACGCAACATGCCAGGAACCACAAGAAACCTGAAAAACAAGTTACCGTATTCATTTGTCGATTAAACGCCGGGCCCCGAGTATTAGCGCCGGGTCTACAATGTCGAGCTATAGCGCTGGCGGCGTCTAACCAAGAAAGTACGGTACACGCAGACACTCTTGATATACGCGCAGAAACTACGATTTTCCGAATTTCTCCTTAACTGTTTATGGCAAAATCAAGGAGATGGGTTATGAGAAGTAAGCGTCCGATTATATTTGGAAAAAATACTCACTGAGTTGGAACCTTCTGCGTTAGAAAACAGACTGGAAGACAACGCCCTGAATTTAATAGGCCAATGTATTCCTGATTGCGTTTTGCCTCTATTTGTGACGCACCAGTCAGGTCAAGACAGTAAAGGCCTCGTTGTGAAAAAAGAGGCAGGAGGGAACCTAATGCTTTTGACCGCGGATAGAAAGCTCTCTCAGCTAATAACACACTGAATGAAAGTGTGAAGTTCACTCGCAGAATTGCAGTTACAAGGTGCTTGTTTGAAAAGTATCTTTAGTTATTTCATACATTTTTTCAATCTACACGCAATAATATACCTTCAAGGCTTTCCAGACTCCCAGAGGAACATGACAAGGCTCAAACTGGAAAAACCTGTTGCTTTCGTCACCACGGATAACTTGGCTGGCGTTTTTGCCCCACAGGTATAGCTTGCCATCCTCTGTAGAGACAAAAACACGTTTTATTTAATGTCATTGCATTTAATACACTACTTCAATTCGATGTCGTCTACTTTAAGGACGTTCGCGAGATAATTTTCTAACATCGATTCGTTAGCGCTTCGTTAGCGAATACGCTAGCCCAAAACTATTGCAAATAAATCTCTGAAGTGAACGCGTCTCTGCCAAATGTTGTTTAAGTGGACCCATTAAGTGATTTTATTTAATTGGTGCGGTTCCATAGCGAAACAATTCGCTTTAGCGACCACATTTCAATTCGCCAAACAGCCGCATGATGGTAGGCTTTGATGTCGCGAGGACCTTGAAAATATTTAAACTTCCCACATTGATTTTTTACTATTTTCAACAATCTGTCGAGAGTGGTATTTTTCAGCTCAAGGAAAAAAGTAGCAGTCACCGACAATTTAAGGGAGTAAACTACAAGAAAAGTTAACGTAACGGCTCTGGTCCTTTGTTTTTCCTCAGCACGCACGCTCAATGAATGACGTGGCGTGACACTGCAACTCGTAGTAACGATGCGTATAAACGTAGTAACGATGCGTATCAACAATTACTGCGCGCGCACTGCTGAGCACGCACACGAGCACGCGCGCACGCGCGCACGCGAGGTCGTGACGGTCGTACAGAAGCGACCGAGAGCCAATACTCCCCAGCACGGCTCGAGCAAGCTCGGTTAGTAAGTAGTTAATTATATGGCACTCGGGTCATGCATGCTTGTTAAAACCGCACTTTCGGTTTAGAGGTTTTCCGCCGTAACGTGTTTTGATGCCGCGAACAACTCAGAAAGAACAAGCTACCACGATTTTGAAAATATTTTATTCTTAACATTAGAGTATTTTTATCACTCTTCTTTCTGCAGTTCTAGTTGCAAGTTTTAAATTATCCAACTTTAGAAAAAATACGCGGCTTAGGACCGTACGGCAAAATCCAGACCAAGAAAGCACGAACGCTCAGATTTTCCTTGCCATATACATCTAATAATAGTTGATATTTCATGATCTCACGTCACACCACCACTTATCCTTGAATAATCGTGGCTTCGTGGAGTTCCATCAAACGCCCAGTGTCAGCGAAGTTCAAGCGAAGTTCGTGGTTCCAGAGTTGGCGCATGCTCAGATTACGATCTGGGCAAGTTTCTATTCCGACGACGTATTTGTTACAATGTATGCGGCGAAAGTAGCAACTTTCGTCCACGTTTTCTCGAGTTTCCTTAGGTGAAATTCAGTAAAAATTTGGCAGAGGGAAAATAGTTGTTTTGCTTCACATGTCGCTCAATTTTCAGGAAAATCTGTTACACCAAATTTAAAGGGGAGACAAAAACAGCAAACTCGCAAGTAACAAAGAAACTGCCTTTACAACCACTATGTTTTTCCAGTTCAAACTTCGTATCTGGGAAGCATCTATATACTGTCAAAATTTTGGAAAATTTCACCGAAGGAAACTGAAGAAAATCGAATTTAAAAACAACGAAAGTCGCATTTGTTTCGGACAGTCTTAATTTAAGACTTCAAGCCATTAATTTATCAGAGATAGTTGTAAAACAATATTTTATCATCGCTTATTGTATTTGACAAGTTTTTATGAGCTGGGAGTAAAAGCGGATGCGAAAACCTATGGAGCCCCTTTATATAACTAGAATTCCGTCTTGTCCCTTTGACAAAGCTGAAAGCAGTAATTAGTCACTGATCACCTCTGGAAATTGCAGACTTAACATTAGCCTGCGAAACGCGCCTCGGGACGGGAGTGAAGAAGGGCGGCCGTATTCCCGGGCTAACTTAACATGAATATTCAATGAATTATGTTAGAAACACAGCAGCAACGCTCAAGAACAAATAGCCACCTGCTCGCGAGACACGTTTCGTCTCTCTCGCTCCGCGTCTCGTTGCGGTTTCTCGAAATAACTCCCGTTTGCTTTTGAGCGAATGCGTCTCCTTTATCTCGAGAAAAGAAACTCGAGAGGCGCCTGACAAGACGCGTTTCCTTCATTGCAAAGGATTTCCATTTCACTCATGTCGCGTCTCGTTTCTCTTGAGGTGCTTCTCGTTCCTTACGATAAGTTTCTCCGCGCGTTCTCTCGATTCAATCACGTTTCTGTCGAGACGCAACTCGTTTTCCTCGACACGCGTCTCGTTCCTCACGAAACGCGTCTCATTACTCGCGGGTCTCTTTTCGGCACGTAAGAAACTATCACGGGACACGAAAAGGACTTGAATGATCAGCCTTAATCTGCTCACAAGGTGTTTGAAACACATGAACGCGCAATACACGTGAAACGCTAGCCCAAAGTAAATTGTATTCTGATGTAAATCTTGTGTCAATGGCACTTAGGAAAATTGCTGCATAGACTGTTGGTGTACCAAAGAAAGAATAAAAGAAAGGTCACTGATCAGACGTCATCTCAAGTCTGAAACGCCCACCATTTTAACATACCAGTCACTGCAGCAGAAGTGTTTTCGCCAACAGACACATCAACCACTTTTCCTGGAAGTAGACTAGACTTCAATTCTGTTGGCTTGCTGAGAAACTTCACAGATTTTCCATGTCCCAATTGACCCTAAAATTGAGCAGACAGGTACACACTCTCAGCTAGAGTGGGGAAATTATGGAATTTTTAAGCTGGATGCAAAACCAACGTAACCCTCTTGAAGATTGGCCACCTCAGAGGGACAAAGTCACGCCTAATACATTGCACCTTTCCCTCTTGAAAATTGAGTATGAGTACGAATAACATCAAATAACATTACAATAATTATCATAAGGAATTACTGCGTAACAACAAGGTATTGTCTCTCCTAAACAAGCGTGGACTCTCTCCTCCCACCCCTCCCCCCCCCCCCCCCAAGAACGACCTTAAGCGAACGACAACGGTAACATCAACGAGAATGTCGCAAAACAAAACATCTAATAATAACTCTGCCAGTGCGTAATAAATCTTTGTACATTTTTTGGCCGTCCTCTGGAAAACAATAGCGTGAAATAACCAAGCTCTGAGTGCTTTGGAGAATGTGATCAACGACGGCTAAATCTTTCGTTTTCTGTTTGCAAATAAACGCTGTCCTTATATTCTCTGCTATTAGCCTATAGCAACTAAAGCGCTAAATGCATTGAATACATCTAGACTTGTAACTGTGAGTTTCGTAAGTAAATATAAATTCATTTTTAACCAGGAGTCATCGTCTTCCAGCTCGCGTCGTACGTTTCCCTTTCGGTCGACGCCATTTTAGCGACACTTAGAATTTTTCTGGCTATCATTCAATTTTTTCCCACAAAACAGAAAGAAAAATTATACGTCCATTTGTATTCTTATGCAAGCAAATTCAATTTAATTTGCAAGTGCCATGCAATAAACGTCTCACCAGAAAACCCAGGAAATATCAGCTCTCAGTCGCTTTTATGCCGAGTCCGTACTGCCACGACCTTGGGCCTATATTTCACAGTACAGCTCTCATGTTCGCTCAATAAGAGGCCCCAAGTGCCCCCCCCCCCCCCCTTCCGGGATAAGAGGTTAGCAATGCATGGCGTGGTTTGCAGGTTTCTTACTTGCATTGAACCCACTGCACAAGTGTTGGGTCTGGGGAGAGCATACTCCCCCAAAAGAAGCGATTGAAAATTCCTGGAGGTGGGGATGGGGTGCTTTCAAAGTCCAAAAAACCTATTTAAAAATGCACAGTTTGAAACAACTGCTTGACATGGTTGCCATGTGGGAATCTGACATACTGGATATCTTGTTCCAGCTACACTGGAATTGGTTTACATTTTTCTTACCTCAAAATTATTACCCCAGGAATACACTGTACCACTTGATGTAAGAATCATGGAATGCGAGTCTCCACCAGCCATCTCCACTATGCTGTTTGGTTCACTGCATGAGTACACACAGGACGGTGATAAAACATCTGTTTTGAATCCACATGCTTTACTGTATCCCCAAACATACACGTTGCTGTGAACTAAAATCAACACACACAAATTAGTTACACAGTTGTATTTGAACTACATGTATTTAGAAATGAGAGTTATGGCAAATTTCCAGCTTGGTAAATTTAATGTGAAATTAATTAATCAACATGACACAAGCGTGGGACAAAGAAAAATTCTGAGTCCCCGACAGGAATCGAACCCATAACCTCCCGAACACCAGGCGGGCTCTCTATCCACTGAGCTATGACAACTCCTGGAGAGCTAGGTCATTTTTACTGAGTTCTTATGTGACATGCGTCCCGCATACAGCATAGGATCAGCAATGTCGCTATCATCATGAGTTGTGGAAATAATGAGAGTGATGGCAAATTTTCAGCTCGTAAATTTAATGTGAAAGTAATAAATCAACATGACACAAGCGTGGGACAAAGAAAAATTCTGAGTCCCCGACAGGAATCGAACCCATGACCTCCCGAACACCGGGCTATTTGTAATTTCCAGTGAGTTCAACAAGGGCAAACCTGCCTCTCTAAATAGATAGATGATATAGAGAGAGGTGAATTGTAAACAAATAATAACTGTTAGCTGGGGTGCAACAAAAAATCAAGGCAAGGGCTTAGGGGAGATTCCTCACACCCCTCGCCAATTTTTCCATTCCCTGTCCTTTGTGCTAATCCCTTTTTCGAGATGTTCATCACAAAATATCTGGAGTGGAACATCCTATGATTGGATAAGCTTTATCAAGGTTCTCTTGATACAAAATCAACATCAAACCATTAGGTCAGCAATTCCTTTCCAAAGCCCAGATAGACATGTGTATACTACTGTCTACATGATTAAAAAAAAACATATATATGTTACTATACAGTATTCATTGATGAATTACATTTCCATCTGTGTGAGGAGCAGGATGGTTAGTACGCTGGACGCTGGACTCTGGACTGGGGAGATTTGAGCCCTGGCCAGGACACTGTGCAGTGTTCTTGGTCAAGACATAAGGTGGATAAAATTAATGGGTACTGGCAGATTTAACACTGGGGGTGCTAGCATTGTGATAGACTTGGGCCGAGACTTTTACTTTCCACCTTCACATTTTTCACATACACTGATTATAACTTGCATGTAATCCAGAGGTTTCAAATAAGTTGTTGTGTAGGAGGTCAGTAGGGTTTATCAGCCGGGCATTTTTAGTTTTTCTTGTCAAAGAATGTAAGCAGAGAAGGAGAAAACAACTGGGCAAAATCATGGCTGAGTCTCATTCACAACCGGCCAAATTGCCCGGTGCCCGGCCCTAAATGAAACCCCTGGAAATCACTTGGTGTATACATACATACCATCGGCAGCTATGGTATGATTACTGCCACATGCAATGACTGAGATTGCTGGTAAATCAGGGATCGTCTTAGGACAGATGGCATCTACTGTATCACCACATCCAACCTGGCCTTTGCTGTTTATGCCAACAGCAGCGACTTGCCCATTTGAAAACAAAAATACAGAATGACGAGCCCCACAGGCAACTTGGGAGACTGGGCGACGTAAAAGAGTGTCCACAAATATTGGCTGTGGCTAAATAAACAGAATGATTAGAATGATGTTAACAATGTGCGTTAACAATGTGCGTTAACTTTGCTTGTAATTTACTCTCTTAAAAGGTCGGAGACCCCAACTTTTTTCATGAATTGATTTTATTTGCAATTCTCGGCAGATTGTAAAAAAATGAACAAAAAATCAATGTGGGAAGTTTTTAAATTATCAAGCTTTCTGCCCACACGATATTGAATCCTGTCATCTTGCGGGTCTTAGGGAAGTGTAAATGTGGTCGCTAAATGCAACATTTTTCTTTAAGGAATCACACCAATTGAATAAATTCACTTAATGGGTCCACTTAAACAACATTTGGCAGAGACATGTGAGATTTATTTGCAATATTTTTGGGCTTCCAGACACTGTAGCCATATTCGCTAACAAAGCACGATTATTCAGATTTAGGGTGTTCTTCCAGGCATGTTACATGTATCTCCAAAACTATTTTTTACATTTCTTACATTAGTAACTCATTATCTGGCAGTGGTGAAAGTATCAGAAAAATCAGTGTTCGAATTTTTTTGCATGAATGTCCTTAAAGATGATAATTTGTACATCAAAATTCTGCAATACCAAATATAGGCCACGGTGCTTATTTATGAGAATAATGATGATTTAACTCGCTCAAGAGCAAATCCACATAGAAAAAGCCACCATAAAAAAAATTGTTTAAGTGTGTGAGCTAATCACGTGTAAAAAATGCTGCGCAGTAAGGATCCACAAGGTAATGCTAAGCCCATAGTGACCCCTCCTATCCCCAACACTCCAGAAAAAAATGCTAAAAAAATTAGAAATTATGTGTTGCTGACTGTTATTTAAAAAAAATATTTCTAAATTATCTTCCTCCTGGAGCGAATGTCCGACGAAGGGCTAACGCTTGAAACGTCAGCTCTTGAATCTCTTTACGGTGGCCAATTGACATTATCAACCCAGTTGATAAAACCAAATTATATTGTTTCTTTAGAAAATTACCCCCTCTATTAATAATAAAGGGGCTCATCTAAAATAAAAACAAAACACACCTGGTTTTCTTTGAAATCAGGTTTTCTGAAATCATAACCTAACTGAGCACTGTAGTTATTTCCAAAACTGAAGCAGTCTCCATCTTGGGTCCATACAAAGCTGTGTCTTGTTCCGCACGTGATTCCTCTAATCTTGGTACCTGATGACACTCCAAGGTGAACTGGGCGGGGATGAGGGCTGGTTTCCGTGGTGCCCACGCCTAACTGGCCGCTATTACTGTTTCCCCAGCTGTAAATTTTATTGTCATCTACATGATGTAAAAAAACAGTCTAATATAACCCACTGAACTATTTTGTATAAGCAAGTTCTTATTCAAAATTATATAACACTCTGTCTAAAATGCAAACTTGCATTGAAAATAAGCCTGCGAAATCCCAGACATAAGCCCTACTACGTGTAGGTTTGCAGGCTTTAACTTGTCCGATTAAAAATAAGGCTCCATTGTGCATGCAAAGCTTGTTTTGCATTTTATATTATTTTCCATCATCTGACAATAAGTCCCATCCTCCCCACACACACACACACGCTGCATACTGTAGTGGCTGGTGTCAGCAAGATATTAAGGTGACCTTTTCTTAGATGGAGCGACCTTATTCGGCGGAATGGCAGAATGGCAGTAATATTGTCCTTACCAACAAGTAAAAGCTAATGGCAAGCAAACTAGCCCTTGAAACTGAACTGGTGTGAAAGCTAACTGTAAGCAAAAGTGGAACTTCAGTTAGCTTTTAAGGGTAACACTACTGAAATTCAGTCATTCTGCTGAATAGGGTCACCCCTTACAATGTAGATGCTATTGGGAGGCATGATAACGTAATGGGTAATGTGCTGGACATCAGATCAGGCAGTACCAGTTCAAGCCCCAACCTGTTCCAAGCATTTGGTCAGTGGGGAACAGTGCAAAAGAAAACGGGAAGCAAAAAACTAGGGATTCCCCCCTCCCTACTTTCTCATTCTCTGTTTTCCTTCACGCTGTTGCCCACTAACCCAACACCTGGAACTCTGTATTCTCACGATGTCTCACCACCGTAAAAATAAGTACTGGCAAATGAAATGCTGAGCCAGGGATGGATCCAAGGATTTTTCTTAGAGGGGGTACACCAGTAAGGAATGACGTACTGTTATATTAGAAAGCCGCAGGTCATGGCACCCCTTTGAGTGGTAGCCCTGTGATGGACTAGCATCCCATCCAGGGGAAGTAGAAATGCTGCTAGACACTTCATGCTAAGGAAACCGGGATAAGCTCCAGCCTGATAAGTTACTAGCCTTGTATACAGACAGTTTACCTTTACCTTTGTACCTTTCTTAGATGCTATGATTGCAAACCTGTTAGAACCAGAGTGTGACTTGATCCACAAGCTACATCAACTACCATCCTGTCTTGACCCAACCACAGGGGACTTGCTACAGCATCACCACAGGGTACATCTTCAGAATGGCCATGGCCATGCTGGCCAAACTCTCCACAGCCCCACACTATAAGGAGCCCTCCATCAAAGGTGTTCTTTGATTGTAGTGGTCGTTCAATAATTTCTGGTACATCTGCAAGTTCTTCACTGTTACTGATTAAGTCATCAGTTTGAGTTTCCCCTTGGGGCTGAATCTCATTCGCCAGAACTGAATTATTCTGAAGCATTTCTCTGCTTATCAATAGCCCTTTGGTTCAAAGGTTACAGCCTACTTCAGTTAATCGAGCTTCATCGGCAAAAACATAAACAAGCTTAAGCCATTAACCAAATCCAAAATATCCATTTCATGAAGCATTCGAACACGGCCTTTTGAGAATTAATAGTTCCATCATCTAGTAGACTAGTAAAAGTTATCATAATAATGCGTTCTTTTCAATGTGAACGGCAATAATTTTGAACGCACAAGTTGAAGCACCAGGGCAGAACTGCACGAAGACGCCATCTTCAGCAAGTCTGTGGGCATGTTTTAATCTTTGAGGTCCTGCAACTGGCATCTACTCTTCCATGATCGACTGCCGTACACAGGTACGAAAAACACACAGAACAGGAACGAATAAAGAAAGAATTACGAACCAATTATTTTGTGGAGAAACGCAAAACAACATTAGTATAAAATGTTGTACCCGTCCGCCATTTTGTATCAAAATGTCAATCATCTCTCCGGTGAGACTGGTAACTAATTTTTCCAGGTCAGGTGGAAAACATTTCGCCATAATTTTTCAACTGCGAATATCAACTAATCTTCATGACATCTTTATCGGTTTAGTCCCATGGATTCAGGAGATCCAGCTTTCCTCTCTTTGCTGCTCTCGATTGGCCGGGAACTAACAGATGAAGATTTCGAAAACTTGAAGTTTTTGTGCGAAGGGACGATTCCAGCAAGTCATCTCGAGACTGTCAAACGACCTCGCGAACTTTTCCTCGAACTCATTCACTGTTGTGATCTGAGCGATGACAATAAGGACCCACTTTCTTCTTTACTGTTCCACATAGGAAGACACGACCTCAGAAATCGGCTCCTTGGAGTAGAAGGTAAGTCTCTCCGGGAGCGCTTTGTAAATAAACGAAACTGTATGCAGCTGACCCAAAATATTTGATTTCGACAAACATTAGCGGGTATCCAAATGATCATATCCCTCCCCCACATAGGAAATTAGTTGCACCGACACTTACAATAGTATCGATAAAAAATTTAAAATTAGTATTGTAAAGGTGTAAATGCCGTGGACGGAATATTACCTAGCATGGGTGTGTAGACTTTTAGCACAAAAGAAAACAAACATTCTATTTCCCACTTTATGCAGCCACTTCGTGTGAAATCTCTGAAACGGTGTCTGGTGAGCTGGAGTTGTTTGTTTTAGTGATCGCTGACCTTCTAGAACCATAGATTGCTTACAAATGAGAGCCTCTGCAATTACCAACATGTAATAATTATCATCAGCTAAACCGTAATGGTTAGTCATTATTGCCTGATCATGCAGATGGCGATGTTATCAAAACTCATTGAACCCTGCTAGATTAGGCATCCAGACATTGCCAACTTGTACAAAGTTGAAAGCTTCAATGAATTAGGAATTATCTCCACTGGAATCTTGAGTGCAACAAACATCTTACGAAAAGAGGTGGCTGCACAGAGCCTGGATGCTTGGCAAAAGCTTTGAATTACATGTAAAAACCCTTAAAGGAGCTGCATCGTCGTCATTTCTAATCCGTTTCAATCTTCTCCATCCGCAGCCGTCCTTGTTCCTTTTTGGTTCACTGTCACTCCTTTAGCAATGTATTATTTTTAGGCTTCCTACATTTAGAGGGTACTTTAGGCTCCTCCAGGCTGTGTGTCTCCACCCCTTTTCATAAGGCGTTTCTCTAATCAGGGAACCACACTGGGTGGGGGGGGGGGGATGGGGGAGATGTGGGGAGAGGTTGGTGTTGAATGTACTGGAAATTTCCAGGGATCATTCTTTTAGTTTTGTTCTTGCAAGTGAAAGTGGTTTCTGACTGATTCTGATAACTGGATCAGTGTATCTTTCCCATTCAGAGGTGTAAATTTCGCTTTCCATGAAAATCCGGCAAAGTAAAAGCTGTGTTTAGGCTAAATGAGGGAATCTTTGTTTGCAATAAATAATAATATTGTATGCTATACAATATCCAAGTTCAGTTTCAAGTTTCAGTTTCGTTTGAGATACAAATATATTCCAAATATTGAAAGAACATGCATGATTAAATTTCACTTTAAATTTGAGCCCAATATAATGACATTCGACTGATTGGTTTTCAATCTGTTGGTGAACAGCATGTGCAAAATTATACATGTATGTCTGCTTAATAGAATTTTTTCACTTGCATTATTTTATTAGGGGCTGCTGTCACAAAAGCTTTTAAGTACTTAGGTGGAATACCCTGCAGAGTTCCAAATTTTGTGGGGCGTAAAGGACAATGTGCTACCATAATGGAGAAACTCAATGCGAGTGATTCCTGTCAGATAGTTTCCATCACTGGACCTCCAGGTTTTGGCAAGTCTGCAGTAGCCATCCAAGTGGGACATGAACTGATAGCGCAAGGAAAAACAAATGTGTACTACATCTCATTAAGGAATTTGACGTCACTGAACGGCATGGTGAACTCCCTCCTTGGCGCTCTTCAAATTGTGGCTGGTAGAGAGCCTATCCAACAAGCTAAGCATTGCCTGCGCACATTAACAAAACATTCTGTCATTATTCTGGACAATGCAGAGGACATGTTACTTCCACAAGTGAAAGATGAATTTTGCCATTTCATTGAAGCTGTTGCAGAAACTGCTATTCGTGTTAAAATCCTGATCACATCACGTCAGTCCATCACCTTTTTTACTGTGGAAATGTATGAGCTTCGGCTTGATTCCCTTTGTCCCGACCATGCCAAGGAGTTGCTTTTGACGCTGGAGTCAAGAGTGTCTGAGGAGAATGCAGAACAGTTGGCGCATCACTGTGGTGGGGTGCCACTGGTTCTTCGCACAACTGCATCTCTCCTGGCAAAGGGGGTTGATGCTGGTGCCCTAATAAATGAATTTCAGATGAGCCCAGTTTCAACCCTTAAGTCATTCAGTCTTAATTCACTGTCCCATAATCACCAGCTCTTTAACTGTCTTGGAATCTGTTTCAGCCGTCTCGAGCCTGATCAGCAAGTTGCTCTTATATCATTAGCTGTGTTCCCTATGTCTTTTACTGTTGCTGATGCCCAGTTTCTACTTAGAGACCTGTCTGAATATAAACTGGGAATGTTGCTTCAGAACCTTGTGGATAACTCCATGCTGCAGTTTGATTGCTTGTTAAAACAGTATTACGTCCATAACATCATCCAGTCTTTTTGCATTGATCGTGCGCATCAAGAATCTGATTTGCGTCCAACCTACCAATCAGCCAAAAAACTGTTCAACATACACTATTTAGGCATGTTAAAGAAATTGTACACAACCTTCCTGTCCACGAAATGCTGTCATGCAACTTCAAAGTTCCTGATCAATAGGCGCAACATAAGGCAGGCATTGCAAGACTCGTTAAATGACCCTGACTTAGATGAAATGTGCATTGACACAGCAGTCGAAGTTACTCCTTTCTTGGCCAAGGTTTTCAGGAAAGAGAAGTTTCTTTCAGTTTTTGGTGAATTCACAGATGCCTGCAAAAGAAATGGTAACCGAAAGAAGTACAGTGACTGCTTGACATCAGAAGCATACTGCATCCTTTCTCACTGTGCGTGCCATCTTCCCTGTCCATCTGCTGTTGCCAAGTTCAAAGAAGCAGACAAAATACAAAAAGAGCTTGGTGATGATTCCTCCATTGTTCGTGCATTTTGCTTAAGTAAACTTGGCCGCTGTTTTGGACAGTCCAAAGATTTGGAGAAAGCCATCCCACTCATTAGAAAAGCCATTGATATCAGAGAGAACGTTCACAAGGATAAGATCTTTACTGCAGTTGCTTATAAAGATCTTGGAGGTACAGTAATTGTTAGTTAATCTACATTGTACATGTCCTAATTTACAGTATTTGCATTGTATGTAATGTACAGTGCAAGCATTTTAGAAAAGTATCCTGTCAAAACCTGCCATCAAAAATTCCTTTCTTTTTGCTGTCCAGAGCTAAAATTTTGATGAATTTCCTTTTGAAATACAATGTTATAAACACTGAAAATAAATTATACAGATTTTCTGCCACAAGGCAAGTATGTTGTAGATGTGAGTAGACTAGTGTAAACACATTTTGAATTGAAGTTTTAAACTTTTCATACATTTTAAATTCTTAAAATATGTATCGCAAGTAGATTTAAATAATTATACTACAATGCTGTGTAATTTAAATTCTTAAGGTTATCGTATTTCTAACAAACCATAACAGCCATTTAGCTGAATGGGTCATCCTTGTTAAAACAATGTAAAGTCTTACTTGTGATACTTACTTTCTTACAGAACAAAGTAAAATCCCATCCATACCTCCTGATTAAACAGATTCTGAATCACCCCTGGTAGCTGTACAATCAACTATTTGGGCCCGTCAAAGGAAGTACTCGAGAAAGAAATAAAATCCTGTAAACCCTAAAGAATCTGGCACACCCTGTATGCGTTGGGTGCTCACTTAGTCAATCCGCCATTTTTGGGGCACGTAAAAGAAGGCAGAGAATTTCCATCTGTTTGCATCGAGAGTTTACTGCTTTAAACAATCACATATTAACATAAATATTCTGTTCTCTTCTTATACTTTTTGGTTGGTCATTTTCGAATGATCACTGTTAATGTTTTTTTTGAAAGCGTTATGAGATGATAGCAATAACAGAGGCACACAATGCTCTTTAGAAATGGCTGCTTCTACAGCTATACATGTTAATTCAATTTACAGTAATACAATCTGTACTTACTACAGTTGTAGAATTGTACTAAGTTAAACAGTACATGTTACTATCTACATAAAGGAAAAAGTACACGTTTAAGAATTCAGTAGTTACATTACATGTACTAAAATCCAATGTACACTTTAAACAGTCCCCTTTTGTACCCAAGTTCCATTACCAAGGGTTCATATTGGGCCATTGACTCCTTGAGATTTTTGAAAAAAAGAACGTGTTTTTTTTAGACATTTTGAACATTTTCTAGTCAGTTATAGGCTAAATATGCTTCAAATTCCTCCAAAATGCATTTGCGAAATAAGGACATGCCAGGTTTTTCACTAGCATCGCATTTAACGACATTTTAGCTCGGGCATGCGCACAAATCAAAACGAGAAAGTGACACACGTCTTTAGGCTTTTCGATATCTTTATTTTTATTTTTCGCTTTTCCTTCTCCTTTCCTGGTATCTTTTTTATGCTTTTGTTGGCCTTTTACTGGGCTTGCTTTTGGTTCAAGAATTGCCACGAAAGCATCATTGAGACAGGAAATACTCAACATGGAGTAGCCAAGGGTAAGTGAGGGAAATTTCCCTCCTACATGTAGTTTTTGGCGGAAAATTCTAAGTGTTTTCCTGCATATTTCAAGCTCCATTGGCTCAATCAATATCATCTGGTATCATTGGAAAGCTCTTTCCCTCCTGCAGAACTGGGATAAATGGGATTCCTATTTTGGTGAAAGCTGATGACGTCAGAAGCGGAACAAAGGTTAAGGTCTGTCATGGCCGGTTACAGCCGGTTTAGGAGTCAGTGGGTTAAGAAACAGGCTTGTCTTTAAATTGGACATAAAAAATCGGTTCAGAGGTTGTTTCCTGCACACTTACTCTCCTATCCATAATCTTCTTAGCTAATAAAATTCCTGTGTAAATTTTAACATGAATGAAACTCTAGCGGGTAACATGTTTTGTACCAGTCTTATCCCGAGAGCCACTTGTCCCTCAGCCAGCAGTGACTGTGCACGTCAGAACAAGCGGCTCTGGGAACACATGATTTCATAATTGTATTATGGAACAAAGGGAGTCCAATCACATCAGCCATTTTAAAATGTTGTCAGTTAGTTTAAATGTTTGATTTCATTGGACTCCCTTTGTTAGATTCTGGCCAATCAAATCATGTGTCCCCAGTGCCACTTGCCCCTTTTTTACAGGTCCAGCTGGCTAAGAGGGACAAGCAGCTCTTTAGACATGAATGGATTTTTACTTAGTTTATAATTATGTCCGTTGTATACAGCTGTCTATGCATTCAATGAAGCACACCATGAAGCCAACAAATTCAGGGCAGAGTATTCACTTCCAGTGTATCTAGAGTTGCTAGGAGACCACCCCTTTACTGCCACTTTGATGGATGATATGGGCATGTCATACCAGGCCCTTGGAGATTACGAAAGTGCCGTCAAGTTCTTACGTGAAGCATTGCGTATGAGAAAGCGTTCACTGGGTGATCATCAAGAAACGGCACGCTCTTTTCATGGCCTTGGCAAGGTACAGCATGCGCACATGCATGTAAATTTAGTGCAGCATTGTTTTTTCAATTTTATTCTTTGGATGACATAACATTGCATATACAGCCTGCTGTGTGGTTCCATGGAATGTCAGATTAGAAATTTCAAAAGCCACAATTTGTGAAGGAACGTAATATGCAGCATTTAAAATTAGAATTTCTGGAGAGGGGAGGGGTTTGAACCAAAACATTTTCCATAGGCAATGTATATTTTCTGGAATACTTAACACATTTTTATCATAATAATTATCATGTATGACGTATGATTTTTTATTAATTTTATTGGGGGGGAGGGTGGGGGTGAGTAAAGTAGGGGGGATAATACAGCTGTACTGTTGTGTGAAGTTTCATCTGTTTTTGATGTGGAGGTATGCATTTTCAGAGTGGGGTTGCAAAGGTATGAAGTTAAACCTTTACCATGCATAAATTTCTGGATTTTTGCTGCATGACATGTAGATATAGAATGATGAAATATTTAACTTGCCAGTGAGTATACCCCCCTCTCCCTTTCAACAGGCTTTAGCCATTCAGGGGCAACTGAATGATGCTTTGGATGCCCTGAAAAGTGCGCTAACCATTCAGGACAAGGTTCTGGGAAATCACCAGGAGACTGTGCGCTCCCATCGTGAGATAGCACATGTGCTTGAAAGGCTTGGACGAGACGAGGAGGCCAGAAATGAGGAACTGCTAGCAAATGAAAGGACCTTGTCCATTGACGAGCCACAGCCTGAGAAATGATCTGTTTGTATTTAATTTATTTACAAGAAGAGCATGGTTTGATCTGAGGTGACCTCCAAGTCACCTTGGAATGTTAGTGTCAAAACTTAAGGCAATTAATTTTGATGTTAATTATATGAAGTTACTAATATAAATACATTCAAGTTAGTTTGTGCTCATTTCTCATAGAAAATATAAGTGCACAGCTCTTATGTAAATCATTTTGCATACTTCAATCCTCACACAGGAAGATATGGACTCCCTATTGTCCTTGCTCCAAAATGTGTAGCTTCATAGCACAGTTGGAAGAGGATTGTAATGATCAGTATCCAACTTACGATTAATCTTAGGCAATTTTAGGCACTTCACAAATGATTTTTAGTGACAAGTCATTTCATGCATCAAAATAGAAAATGCAACTGTTGTTTGATGTGTAGCCCTGTACAAACTTGAATTTAACTGTCTAGTACTGAAGCTATTTGCAATGTTGTTGATCCATTTAAATTGTATCATGTATCAATTCCCGACAACAAGAAATCCTATTAGTATACGCATTATTTTGTAAGTTGCAGTAATTAAATTATTGTATCTTGAAGGTATTTGTACATTTATACTGAATTTAATTCTTTGGGAGCTGACCAACTTTTCAGTGATCACAGGAAATTAAAATAGACGATTTGTTCTTTTTTCATTAAAATAATGTGCCAAAAACAAAACAATTGGGGTAGGGTTGGGTTGGGGGCACCGTCCCGCCTGCCCACCTGGCCCCTCCCCTTGCTACGGCCTGGATGGTCCAACTTGGAAGTCACCGGTTGGATACGTTCGCTAAATAAAACAGTTTTTTTAAGAAATGACAGCTAGATATCGGTAGTTAGAATTTACTACGCAAATTGTTCTGATACGTACATTCATGTGGAGCAGATGAAAATAAATTAACTTACAGTCTTTCCTGTAAAACCGTGAACATCAGAAAAAATTTCTGGAATGTTTATTGTGTAGTGACCAATCACAGCAAAGTTCAGGACACGCGAACAAACCTCAAAACCACAAACTAATGACCATTGCTGTTTGCGGTTTAGTTTTCTCACACCTGATTGGCTTTTTTTTTGTAACACAATAACATTCCATAAACATTTCTGGTGTTCACGGTTTTACGGGAAAGACTGTTAAACGTTGCTTGAAATACAATGTAAATCATCTTTGCATTGGAGTGGAGCTGTAATTAAATAGCTTATTCAAGAGCGAAATTTTGTAGTGGAATAAAAATTGCATATTTGTAAATGGCACACTTCAATAACTGAAAGTTTCTGAATCGACTGGAGTAGTATTATATTTACTGTAATTTTGTTTCAGAAATAATTTTTTTTTCCAAACACTGTGGTGTTAAAAAAAAGTGTTGCTCATAATAAACCTTTGAAATTTAAGTGATTGCTCTCTTTCCCCATTTGGGAAGTGGGTTGGGGACCCCCGTATGAAACAGACAGGGCCGGGGAGCGGGTTGGCCCCCCTCCCCAACCCGTATGAAACAGACGGGGTTGCTGGTCGGAAATTTTGAATGTAATAGGGAAGATATCAGTGACGTCACCCATTGTTATCTTTCTTTATCTTATTATCGTTATTAATGTGCCAATCAGAAAACTATTTGCCGGTGAAACAAAAATTGTTAGCAATTTGAATAATAAAAGCAATGTTTGTAAACAAATATCTACCCTATATGGCTAAATTAAAGCTTTCACTGACCTCTAAACGATACCAATTGAATATATTACAAATAAATTCATATTTCTATTTTTCTTGGCGTGCAAAACGAGATCTTGAAGGCAAAAAATAGCTGCGTGCAACCCCTGGCCTAAGTGAACTGGCCAGCGAAAAATATTTGCGTTTTTACCCGGAAAACTCTAAGCGAGACCAAACACCAAAAATTTACACCCCTCGCCGAGACGACGAGCATACCGTTGTCTTTCGGGGCTCCCCCACGCCCCGGTGGGATCTCAATAATATTTAATGTTTTGCATGACAGACCTCGAGTTTATACAGAAAGATTTAGTTTCTTCAAAATGATGACTTTTTTCTTCTATGTAAACAGAAAAGGAAACATTGCCTCTCTCAACTCTCAAGGCAAGGGGAGAGTTGAAAAAGCTGACCCCCGGTCCGCGGACTACCCACTGACCCCCTAGTCCGCGGACTACCCTACGGACTAGTCCACGGACTACCCTGCGGACCACCCCTACGGACTACCTTAAAAATGAACCAATTTTTTTTCTGCGGGTTTAAGAAATACAAGAAACTTACTTAGCTGCCATTTTGCTTTTTGGCCGGGCAACCCTAAAACCAGGAACCCGAAAACCGGCACCCGGAAACCAGAACCCGAAAACCGGAATCCAGAATTGAGAATGATGACAGAAAAATTCACTTTAGCAATGTCCAATAAATAATGAGGAAAAATGTCGTTTTCTGTTCAATTTCAACCACAAACTGTAACTGTAAAAAACATGACTAGGTTTCAACAACAACCCCTACGCCATATATCCGACCCGGTTTTTCAAAAGGTGGATAACGCTATACATTTGATCAACCGTTATTAAGTCAGGGTTGTTGATTTCTCGGGTGGATAGAGTTAGCCATCCTTTTGATCACCCTGGCCCCACACTGAGGAGCGGTTCTTGTCCATGTTAAACTCTGCCCAGAGAAGACTGATGAGAAGCACAAAATTTACAGCATTGATTCCGGGTTCCGGGTTCCGGGTTCCTGGTTTTAGGGTTGCCTTTTTGGCCCAGTCTTCTTTCAGTCTCTCCCTATTCTTAACCAAGAAAAGCAAGATGGCGGGTATTTTCGGTAGCTAGGTACGTTTCTTTTATTTCTTTAACTCGCAGAAGTAATTTTCGTTGATTTTAAGGGTAGTCCGTAGGGGTAGTCCGCAGGGTAGTCCGCGGACTAGTCCGTGGGGTAGTCCGCGGACCGGGGGTCAGTTTTTTCAACTCTCCCCAAGGCAAGTATTATTATCTGATTAATTATTGTCAGTGCTTCGCAGTCAATTTTGTGACTGTTGAAAATACATGGGTGCGGTTGTATTCCAGTGGAGGAAGGAGAGGAATGTCAATTGCAAACTTTACATCTACCTTCATTAGATTTTATATATCGGAGATTATTACCCCCACCCAACTTTGCAGAGTATGGCAGAACTCGACGAGATCTCGGGGGGCTCGCCATACTCTGCAAACTGGCCCCACTCCACCCTCGGGCAGTACCTACCCCACTGCGACGTCAAAACGGGACTGAAGCCTCTAGCTGCAGATAACCTGCGATCAGGCGTCCTTCCCCGCGATGATAAGTAGGGAGGAAGGGCATGATCGCAGGTGCAGAGAGATCTGTAGTCCAGTTCAACGTTTTGGCCCGTCTGTCACGCAATGATAGCGTAGCGTGACAGAGAGCCAGAGAGCTGCAAAGGTTAGAGTAGTGTTACATAGTTTGTATATTCCGAGAAAAGATATGGCCTGTACATGCCTCGACTAAGGGAATTTTCGTTTCATTGGCAACGATACCAGGTGCAAAGATCTCTCTTTCAATGCTGAGTATCCGAATACTAAGTGCTTCTTCCTTCTCCCTGAATACATTCATACATCGATCAATATTCAAAAACGCGTTTTGGTTGATCGATCACCAAGCCCGGCATCAAGCATGGCGTTGCCTCCGTTACAAACTGTTACGAATTACGAAGCGTTCAACGCTTTTTTACTCAACATTGCTGATGAAATAACAGAAGAAGAATTGGAAAGGATGAAATTTTTGTGCCTGGAACCAAACAACAATTTACCAAGAGGAGAGCTTGATCGGATCAACGAGCCACGAGAGTTCGTAAGTTTACTACGAGAAAGGGGTATAATTTGGCCGGACAATGTCTCTTACTTGATTCGGCTTCTGGAAGCTGGTGGCAAAAAGCAGCTAGCCAATATGATCAGGGAGAGAGGTAAGAATATCTTACGTTTGTTATCTGTTGTGTGTGCGCGAGTGAATTATTGTGAAAAGCTAATTTTTTGCAGTTGCCGAGAAGTTTGCAATTGATCGCGCGTGCGATCGGAATACCCCGTTGTACATTAATTTGTATGTTAACACTTTACATTTAGTAATGAAATGTCGGACCGTCAAAAGCCCGGCTTTTCGAAGTAAATACTGTCAGTGAAATAAATGCAATATGTAGGAAAGTTTTCAGTACATGTACATGGAAGCTGAAGACCATGTGCCAGGCGTAACTTGGTCAGTAGATATAGAATCGAAAGCAAATCAAGGGGTATTTCCCTGTGTCGCAGTGATATGTGTATCCCCGTGATATGTGTATCCCCGCACACATATCACTAGTGATATGTGTATCCCCGGTAGGGATACACAAAACACTGAAGCTTTGTACCCGGGCCTCCAAAGGCTTCAAGGAAAACATGGCGGCTACACCTTTCAGTCCGTGTATCCCAGCGTATCACATAACGTTTGCTGGCCACTAACCTTATGAGTGCTATTTTGAAATATTTTATTGATCGAAATTGTCACTGGCACTAGGCTAAACAGGCGAGGATGCACATATCACTACAATCGCCGTTCAGTGAAATGATATATCAGGGGATACACATATCACAGAAAAGCGATCGCAGTGATGTCTGCCGTCTATTAATTTGGAATAAATAATACACTTACTAGCCATATATAAACTTAGCTAGTGCTTTGCTGGACAGACAAGAGCGCTTGCTTTAACAAGGGGATACACATATCACTGAACGGGCAATCTCAGTGATATGTGTATCCCCTGGGAACCGCGGTGTCGTCTGTCTAGTTTTTGTTAAAGTCTTTTAAATTTGTCAGTGATAATTTGGAATCAATAATATTTGCTGTCAGTAGATGGAATATTTTAGCTCTTACGTACTAGCCAGTAGAAAAGCTAGTAGCTAGTAATTTGCTACACGCCGATAGGCCAGGGGATACACATATCACTACGATTGCAGTCACCAGTGATATGTGTATCCCCAAGATATATTTTTGTTTTAATGACAATTTCGATTCTTTTATATTTCCAGTATATTGTTTGATGTTTGCTACTGACCCATAAGACTATTATCAGCCAAGGCATGAAATCCATTTCGTTTTATTTACATGGACATGCCGGAATCACGAGTCGTGTCTTTACAGTATTGATTGTCGAGGATGGCTCAGTTGCAAATAAATGGTTCCTAGTGTTGCTGCCTTGAAAAAAATCATCTCTGATCTGTGTTCACCTATTTCCGTCCAATTGACAGAAGCTAGCCGTAATTATTATTTCTTGCAGGGGAGGGGGATGGGGGATACACATATCACTGGCCGCCATATTGGAGGGGATACACATATCACTAGTGATATGTGTGCGGGGATACACATATCACGGGGATACACATATCACTGCGACACCTGCATTATTACTTCAAGAGAAATTTGTACGTTCTCCCTCTTTTGAATCACTGAAGAAAAATCAATCATTCACAATGCGCAAATGATCAGAGCGGCAATTTGTTTAAAAAGTGGCTCCACTCGGGTCAAAAAAATTGAAACAATGACTTAGACTTGAAAACAATAGAAGCTGATTACAATACCAAACAAAGCACTTTTCGACAGCTGCTACACAACTGCACCTGACACAACTGGGTTTGTGCGTGATAATGTGGCTGGCGTTAGTCTGGCCGAGTCACGCCATCTGTATAGATCACGCCATCTATGTAAAGACCGTTCATTTTTTATGGGGTGGAGGAGGGGGGGGGGGGGGGTGCGATGGGCTTTGGAATTTTATAGATTGTATCTGTAATATATAATGACCCTGTCCTCATCCAATTTTTTTTAGCTCAATTGTTTAGATGACCCCCCTCCCCCCATACTCTTGTTCTTCGGACATTTCAATTTTAGAAGGAAATCCTCGCTAATGGCAAGTCCGACTTGCAGTGTAAAATTAAAGAAACGCCATTGACCAGTGACTCTACCGGAAGTATCAACTACCGGAAGTATCGATTTTGTTATTGTTTGTTAGCTTGTCACCAGTGCCTCGCTTTATTTTTGTATTTTTTTAAAATGTTTTGGAACAGTTATAACCGTGACTTCTGAAGAAGCATGTTGTAGCGTAGGAAACGTCAAGTAATATAGTATAATAAGACCATTGATGAGACTATTGATAATATTTGTAACCGCCGTTTGTTTTCTTATCCTTCTAAAGTAAATTTAAAGCAGCTAGGTGACGATATTTTGAGTGAAGTAATTTCTTCTACAACCTAAATTACCCTCAAAATGGCTGAGGATGTAGACTACGATCGCGAGCAGTCCCTTACAAAGAAAAAAAAGGGACTGCTCGTAGTCTACTGAGGATTGAATAGATTGAAACAGATTGGAAATGACGATTTTAAGGCTAAAATGTTCAAAGCGCACGAAGATCTGAAACTCGCCCCAGTTCCTTGCGCAACTCCGGAACGGCCAATAACATGTAAACTCGTAGTCTAATTAGAGAGCACACCAGTCCCCCATCCGGGGCTACGACTTTCCAGAAAATATCCCCCAACTGCCTTCCACCTTCCTTACTCTTCTGTCCTTCCGCCATTTCTGTCCATGTAACAAAAATCTCAGTAATACTTATACCAGCGGCCAAACACTGAAAAAATCTCCTCAACACTGATGCAGCTTGTAAACACGCTTCTCCGACTCATTAATAAAACAAATAATATTATGACCGTGACGGAGGTTTGGATACCCGATCTTAATTAGCAGAGATTTTGACGATTTTATTTCTCCGTTTACTTCTTAGTTTTTGTTTCAGTTGGGAAGATATATTGAACACTGGAGACAGTGTTTCATCGGCTATCCAAACACCTCGAAGCTCGCTAACAATACTCCGCTGTGCGTCGTATTTTCAAATCTCTTCTCGGTGTTTGGATATCCCGATGAAACACTGTCTCTCGTGTTTGATATATTACATGTCGTTTATTTTACCATTTCAGTTCAACCCTGCTCACCATCGTCACCTGGAGTCGGTAAACCCGGAATTCTACCCTATCTAACAGCACACTTTATAGGGAGAGAAGCGGACGTGGATGAAATCATGAAGGAACTTGGGACAGATTCATCTCGCATGGTCCTCGTTGTTTCACCGCCGGGAATGGGCAAGACGGAACTAGCAATTCGTGTTAGCCATTTGTTGAAGACAGAAGGTGACCGAAACGTTATATACGTCGAAAGGCAGGACAAGCTGGTTAATATCTGTGCTGAAATCTTAAATCGTTTAAGCAGTCGGCGCTGGTCCGTAAGCGATGATTTGGTATCACAGGCGCAGCGCAAACTATCAGAGCTTCAAGAAGACACTGTTATCGTACTAGACAACACAGAAAACGTACAGGGTAAAGACTTTGATGGCTTTGTTGAGTGGCTGGTGAAATCTGTGCCAAAGGTACAGTTACTAATCACAACACAGAAGGATGTGGGCTTTGTTTCAGCTGACATACACAAGTTCCATCTTAAGCCTTTGGGCGTTGCCCAGTCTACTAAATTACTTCGAAACTTGGTTGCTATTTGTAGTGACGAGCATATCACCGAACTTGGTGGGCTTTGTCGTGGAATACCACTGCTTCTTATCAACTGTGCCTGCCTGCTTAACAATGATTTCAACCCTGAGGTTTTAATCCAAGAACTTAGAGAGAATCCCATAAGACTCATTAAGTCAAATGCAACAGAGGTTTATAATGCACTGGGTAGGTTCATTGGAAAGATCAAGAACGACTTAATAAAACATCTTGTTATTCTTTCCGTTTTCCCATCGTCTTTCTCTCCCGAGGACATTCAGTTTCTTTTTGAAGACCAGCTTCAGCTTCAGACGGTGAAGACAAAAATGGTCCAATGTTGCCTCCTCCAAAAGGTAAATGAGCTGAGGTTTAATATACATCCTTTGGTCCAAGCCTACTGCAGAGCAGAGAGAGGCTCCTTAAACATGATTGGTGTAGGACGCGATGCTCAGCGCAAGTTTAACTGCCATTATCTAGAACTGCTGCAAAAGCTAAGTAGAAACTTCATTAGCAAGAATTCAGCTTTGAATGCCATCAAAAAATTTAGAGAGCAGAAAGCAAATATCATGGAGGCAATGACAAGCTGTTTGGAAGACGCACGTGAAACAGATCAGGCAGAATTCGCCATAGACGTAGTAAACAGTACTGAAGTGCTTGATTTCTTGGCTAAAGTTTTAACACCGCCCAGCGAGTGTACAAAACTATACAGGAAGTGCTGTGACATTGCCAAGACTTCCAGTGATAAGAAGAGGCAAGCAGAGAGTTTAAACTCTCTTGGGTTCCGTCGGCTCTGTGATGTCTCTCACAGCAAGGACGACCCTGAGGGTAGCCGGGTAACGCTAGACGCGTTCCAGGAAGCACATGATATCCGCAGGACATTACCGGAGAAAGAGCAGAGGTGTCAGACGCATGCGCACACCATCAGTAAACTTGGGATGTGTTTCGTACTTCAGGTAAGCAACCAAATAAAACCTTCGCGAGGGATATGGGAATATAACAGGGGTACAAAGGGGTGGATATATAACTTTGTCTGAGACCGGGAAGTGCGGCCGGAAGTGTGTGGAGTACAGGAGTGGGGCAGGCGAAGTCATGTTTTATTTATCAACATTCAAACTTATATTTTCCAAAGACTACTAGTTAATCCAAATTGATTGAATTGATGGTAAGAAAATGTGAAGGATTGTATGTCGTGCTAAACATCACCGTGTTGTGTAAGCCTTCACTCGGGTTTCGTAAATTACACAAAACTTGAACTGCTATCCCGAGCAAGTGGGGCGTTTCTGTTAGTAGTAAGGAACAAAGTAATGCCATGTACTATTGATCAGAAGCTTTTTGAGAAACGAATAATTTTTGAGATGCTAATCTTCTAAAATTCGTTGTATTGTAGGGAGAAGAAAAGAAAGGCCGTTTGTTAATCCAAAACGCAATCGACATGAGAGAAGATCTAGGAGTTCCACTGTATGTTGCGGCTGGTTATTGTGATCTTGGAAGTGAGTAAAGAAATCGCTTCGTATCTGACATATTAGAATATCCCTTAAAAAGGGAGCCAGTACCCTGGGTACCAGAGGTTTTCTCGCGGCAAAGGGGAACTTCGCTTCGGCGGCCGAGGCCGCGCGCGGGTCAAAACAAAGGCCGAAACCGGAAACCGCGCGTGAAAAGCCTCTGGCACCCAGGGTAGGGAGCCAGCCGCGTAGCCTTGAAAAGAAATATATTTTAATTCACAACTGAGAAAAAGCAATTTATAACTATAACTTTACGTGTGAAGACATTATTGCTAGCATCGTTAATTTACTTAAATGATTAAATTATTGAAGTAATATCTCAAACACTCGAGAGAGTGTTTCGAGTGTTTGATAGAGGAGAGGTGAAAATACGACGCGCAGCGGAATATTTTTGACGAACTTCGAGGTGTTTGGAAATGTGATGAAACACTGTCTCGAGTGTTTGATATATCTTCTCAATCGAAACAAAATCTACGGAGAAAACGAAGGAATAAAATCGTAAAAATCTGTGTTAATTAAGATCACATTTTCAAACGGGTTACGGTTCTGGTTTCCTTTGTTTTAATGTGATGAATTATTAATGAGTTTGAGCACAAAGATTGAAAGTGAGAAATGATAATCGCAGTGAGTTTCCAATTAAGCATGCGAATTATCATACGCTTTACGTCTGAACGAAAAATGTTGGTGATATCCTCGAATCCCTCTACGAAATCTTAGTCAATCTTCGGTAATTTTCAGAATGTTTAATTTCAAATTGATTAGAAATGTTCGGACTTTTTGCGCACAATTTTCCAAAGTTAGGTGTTATATGAATATGACCAGTATACCTAAATGGTAAAAATACTGCCAAAGGGGAGGACGAAATAACTGTGCTAGCAGTAACTTTATGAACTGTACTATCTTGTCTGCTTGGAACAATGAAGAGACGTGAGATTCCATTCTTACAACTATGCTAATTCGAAGTCACATCTGAAGCGTAAGGCACATTTACTGTCAAGCTCCCCATCTTATGCCACCCGTCTTCCATAAAAATTTGAACGGCCCCCCAAGTATCAACATTCTGCAAAGGACAGTACAGAAAAAACTATTTAATAAAACCATAAAACAAGCATTTGTTGTCAGCTGAGATCAACATTTCGCTGTTGATATAACTGATGCCTCTTAACAGTAACTATCAATGTTGTAAAATTACAAACTATGATCATGAGAGACTCAATAAAACGGAAATTTTAGCATAAATTACGGGAAAAATTATCTTGTGAAAAAGATAAATTTCTCGAGAGTGTTTTCACTGGTTATTCAACAAAAGTTCGAAGATTTAGTCGAGCAATTGATGTTTTGTTCGCAACGTTAGGTTTGCTTATAGTAACTTGTGATAAAATTTTCATTTTGCATTTGAGCTGACAGACAGCGCATTGAATTTGCTCGTTTTACGTGCGAGCAAACTTGAATCGATATTGCGTTCGTCACAAATACGAAACGTGAATGAAAGCAATCTCAAAATTGAAAATAAAGACACCAGGAAAAAGCGCTTGCGTAAAGTGCTTCACGGGATATTTTGAGTTCACAACAGACAGTGCGTTGAATTTGCACGTTGTTGTTTTTCAGGCTTGTGTGCGAGCGGCCAAGCAAACTCAAAATTGCTTTTAAATCGAAACCGCTAAAATTTATTACTCCATTACAAATACAAAACTTGAGTTAAAGCATTATCAAAAATCTAAAATAAAGACACCAGCAAAGATGAACACTTTCTTCCTTTCGATAATAACAGCGCAATGATTACATAAATTTGCATGTTGTGTGCGTGAAAGAAATTATCACAAGACAGCTTCTATAGTAAATCGAAACTCGCATCGCCAGAAGGGCCGGATTTGAAACGGCCGATCACAAGGAGTCAAAACCCAAGGTTTTACGGACAATTTTCGACAGCAGCGTTTTAGTAGTGCTTTCGTGACCTTTGCTCATGCTTTCCTATGATTCCAAGAATCTCGTATTTTACCCAGCGAATATCTGGATAGTTTGTTTCTTCCAGTTTTTAAAAATCCAAAATAAAATAAGTTCAAATCACCGAGTTGTTTTCAAGCATAACACATGTCTGGGATGTTGAGCCCGGAATGCACGTGTTATGTTCTTTCCCTCCAGCAATCAGCCGATCGATCAAGAACGAAACGGAAAATTTGGACTTGACCAAAGAAAGGTACATTTCATCTGATAAACGTATTTCTTAACTGCAAAAGAAACCAAAATTCAAGCTGAACGACAAATAACCATTGGTTAGCAAGAGACGGCAAAAATAGTCTGATAATGGAGCCGATATTTGCGTAACCTACTTTGGTGTAATCGACTGCACACGCTAAGTCATCTTCTCACGCACATACCACTGCGCATCCTAAATCTTCCATTTGCGCATAACCACAGTTCCTTGCACCTTTGATATTACCGCCGACCAGAATTCCTTGCGTTTCGTAAAAAAGTGATTGCAAGCCCCTATATGTAATCTTATGCCGATTAGAGAGCTGCCTCGCTCGTTCGCTTCATGCTTGCTCGCTGCGGCAGCAATTATATATGACATACGAATGATGGGAAGTGAATACACGATCATGTATTGCACTTTTGTCTGAAATTTTAAACTTCAGTGTCCACAATCTAGCGTTCGACTTAAAATAACAAAATAAAGTAGGTGTGGTTGCCAGTTGGGGGTCTTATTTATAATTAACTTCTTTACAATTCTTTCAGATAGCTATCGACTTTGTGGTGACCATGAAACAGCAATCGAAATTTGGAAAATGAACACCTTGCCAGTTTACAAAGAGCAGCTTGGTGACCACCCCTGGACTGCTTCAATCTTACACTACATCGCTGACTCGTACAAGGCCCTCGCGGCTGGAAACGTGGAACGTGGTTACGTTGACAAGGCTGAAATGTATTTCAGGGAAGCTCTTGAATTGAGAAAGAGGCAGTTAGGATTTCATCAGGATACTGCTCGCTCGCACGTCTTTCTCAGCGATGTTTTAGTTGTTCGTGGGGAATTCTCATCGGCTAAGGAGGAGCTTGAAAAGGCTATTGAAATACAAACAGAACTTTTAGGCCCAAAGCATAAAAACACCACCGAAACTCGGAACAAAATAGCAGACGTGTCGGCGAGACTGCGCTGCAAAGATGACTCAAAGAAATAACGCAGAGAAGTCGTGAGCGATGCGATCGGCATTTGGAAACTAGAAGAAGAGAGAAGCTGGGATGCGTGATTTATGAAATGCTTTTGATCGAAGAAAGGAGACCATCTCGAAAGAGCCAGGTGGACTCCAGTCGGGAAGAAATATTTATAATAATTAGGTGACATTTTTCTTTTTCTTTTTCACACTTCTATATATTCTTTCTTATAACTCAGAAATTTACATTATACTTGATAATAGCGAGAGTATGTATCCGATATGTCATGTTCTAGCGTTGATATTCACTTTAAAACGATCGTTAGCAACAGAAATTCCTGGTTATGTTATCTCACTGAACACGATACTGGTGTCAAGGAATCCCTAGTAGGTAGAGAAGGAAAGTTTAAGTGACTTGATGAAAAGTTAAAATAGCTAAAACGAGGAGATGAATAGGGGTACGCGAACCGCCAATCCGTGCTATTTTTTGGCCAAATCCGTTAATCCGCCACTATTTTCGTTCAAATCCGCATCCGTATTCCTTGAAAACTTTCTATGTTATAGCTTCACTGAATGGACAGTAGACGTTGTTTTCGGGCAAAAATTTTCAAGAGGTTTCGTTTCATTGCTTCTTTTTGCGGCAGTTCTAATGTGGTGGCTTGGGTCTCGTGCAAACAGAAAATGGACAAAACGAGAACATTGGGACCAGGATTGAAGACACGCCAAGGCCACGATACGAACTTCATGGCATGAAGAGTCCGGAATCCGAGCTAAAATTATCAGTTAATCCGTGATACACTGCATTATTGAAATCCGCGAATCCGCTTAATTTTTCGCTGAAATCCGAAATCCGTGTACTTTTTAAGGCTAAATCCGTTCATCCGCGAACCTATTCACCCCCCCCCCCCCCTGTAACAAGCACTTTGTTCTTCTGTGATTATAATTATGTCTGCGTTCGTGCTTAAAGTGCACCTAGCCAAGTTTTGTTTTAATGCGTAAGTTGAAATATCTTGGTAAATGTAGTTGTTCTGATAAAATAAAAAGTTATAAATCGATTTGGTTAAATTGTCTTTTTTGTGTGTGCTGTAGCAAGGGGCATGGGTCTAGTCTAGTCACGTGTTGTGACGTAACGTGTCGGAATTGCGTGGTACGATTTCGCAGATTGTTGTGTGATATCGACTGCAGTAAAAACCTGCATTTTCAGAAGTTAGGCTGAAAAGGTTCTTACATAAAAGGTATGTAACAAACATTTAGGCTACTTTAGGTTCTTAAATGGGCTCTTATTTTCTTAAGAAATTATTTTCACTTAAGCTTTCAAATGTAGTGGTTTTCAGCCTACTCCGTACATAAAGTTAGCATAAAAAGTATTTATTTAGTGCTTACCATATAAATGGCGATGTGGACGTCTTACCATTGTACATAACATTACATGCTTTTTCAGCATTAACAGTGTGTGGTCCCAAACTAGTGAATTTTTATCTTTGATTCAGAAAAGAAGAACCTGGCAAATTTTAGCCTAGCAAGTTCTTAAAAGATAGGTTCTTTCTTGCGGGTTTTTACTGTAATTTCCTTTCAAGGCTCTGCAGCGGTTCCCGAAATAACGTCTCACCTCCAGCTCGTCCCAGATCCCATTTCTCGGTACTGGGCCATGCCAAATTATCGCCCCTTTCGACGGGTCATAGAAAAGGTAGGATTTAACCAAATCACGAATATTTCACTGAAATACTCTAAAAACATACATTTATATAAGAGATTATAATACAGACACGATTTTGCGTGCGCTCTGATTGGTCAAAATCCCATGTTTTATCAGAGTATAAAACACAGAAAAGCGTGTTTTATTGTTATTCGTCAGCTTTGCTCTAGTGAAAATTCGCAAGAGATGGCGGAGAACATTTTCTATGAAGAAATTTCCGACAAAATTTTGAATCAAGCTGTCAAATTCTGTCGAGGAAGCTTCTAAGTCCGAGAGGAAAGTAGATGAAGCGAAATTAAATTTCTTCAATTTATCGATCGTGCGTGTTTTGTTTTTACTCAAAGCTAAGCCCATAAAATCTATACCATAAAGCAAATAAAGAAGCCTAACATGAGTTATTAATAGAGTTAAACTACATCAATTTTACCCCCTAAAAGGTACGACGAGCACCCCCATCATTTTTATAGAGAAGTACCCCCGGGGCAATTTTATTCTTCGTTGGGTGGTCTCCTGCATCCAAACGTTGTAGATTAAGTAATATGATGTCCTTTATGATGACGTCACATATATATTTCTATTTGAAATAATTATTAGCTAAAATAGTATTTGATCGATATTTCCATCACGATTGAGTTGAAAACCTCAAACCCTCTAACAGCAACGTGTCTGACCAGATTCTCGAGTGTAATAAAATACATTTATTGGTTGTCATTATTTTGGATCATCTGATCCGCCATTTTGAATTTCTTTGAATTTGTTTGTTTCATTAAATATGCTACAAATAGAAGCAAGTGGACTATAAACCTTAAATACCTCATAAACGAATGCTTCGTCTTCGTCTTCGATCAACAAGCTGGTTTTCGCAAAGATCGATCATGCGTGGATCAAATCGCCACACTACGGATCATCATAGAACAGTCCTGTGAGTGGAACTCTCCCTTATACATCAATTTTGTCGATTTTGAAAAAGCGTTTGACAGTGTGGACAGAGATACACTTTGGAAGCTTCTTCGACACTATGGGGTGCCAGTAAAGATTGTAAACATCATTCGATCTTCATATGAGGGACTGTCGTGCAGAGTCATTCATGGAGGACAGCCCAGTGAAGCATTCAACGTGAGAACAGGGGTCAGACAAGGTTGCTTACTTTCGCCATTCTTGTTTTTGCTTGCAATTGATTGGACTATGAGAACAGCCACAGCACAGGCAAAAAATGGAATCCAGTGGACACCTTGGCTACAGCTTGACGATCTAGACTTTGCAGACGATCTGGCACTGCTATCCCACACACATCGACAAATGCAGGAGAAGACCAACAGAGTTAACGAATCCTCTGCCCAAATTGGTCTCCACATCAACAGGGGAAAAACCAAGGTCCTCAAGATTAACACTACGATCAATGAACCAGTTCATCTGGATGATGACTTGTTGGAAGAAGTAAACTCCTTCACCTATCTGGGCAGTGTAGTTGACATCCAGGGGGGCACAGAAGCTGACGTTAAAACCAGAATTGGGAAAGCAAGAGCAGTTTTTCTGCAGTTAAAGAACGTCTGGAGCTCTAAAGATCTGACACTTTTGACTAAGATCAGGATCTTTAACAGCAATGTCAAACCTGTCCTATTATATGGCTCAGAGACTTGGAGAACAACAGTGGCAAACACAAAGAAGGTGCAGACCTTTATCAACTCATGTCTACGAAGAATCTTGCGGATACGTTGGCCAATTACCATCAACAATGAAGAACTATGGCAAAGAACCAACCAGAAGCCTGCAGATGCTGAGATCATGATGAGACGTTGGAGATGGATAGGCCACACGCTTCGAAAGCCTTCTACCAACATCACAAGACAAGCCCTGTCCTGGAATCCCCAGGGAAAGAGGAAAAGGGGACGGCCTAGGAACTCGTGGAGACGAGACTTGGAAGCAGACATCAAGAGATTGGGGCTGACCTGGAGTCAGCTAGAAAGGAAAGCCCAGGACAGAGATAGCTGGAGCACTCTTGTAGGTGGCCTATGCCCCAGGAGGGGCACTAGGCATAAGTAAGTAAGTAAGTAATGTAATTACAGTGAATTAGTTTAATTATAGATTTAGTACGCCATCTTTTATTTTAGTATTTTATAAGTGGCAATGCAAAAATAAATGGAAACGTATTTCTCACCTAATGCAACAAGAAGAAAGGGTAATAGTAAATTAAATAAACTAAATTAAAACATTGCACAAAACTAAAGAAGATACATACATCTATATCTGGATTTATGAAAACCAGGTCAAAGAATTCATGACCCCGTTCAAACGTTGTAACGATGAAGACTTGTTAGGCATGTTAATTAGGCCTAAAAATCGGGTCAAGAAGGGAGCGAAAAGAAAATCCATAATACTAATAGCAATATTAATAATAATAGTAATAATAATGATAATAATAATATTAATAATCTGTCTTCATTTAGCAAAAGAAGGGGCTTGAGGCAATAGAGGAAATGTATGAGATTTCGATCTATTTTGTTTGCTTTGCGAAGTAACCGTCGGTGACTATTGGACATTCCTTGCATGAAATTTTACCCTTCATAATGTTCCCATGCCAAATACGTGATGTTTGGTACTTTTTACTGTAGCCCAACCCCCCTCCCCCACCCCACCCGTTATTTTCGGCCATTTTTACCCAGGCCCCAGCTCGGTGAGTACATCGGTTTGAATTTTTGACACCGCGCGGTAGCTGATCTGTAGGTTTACCAATCCTGCCGTCTAAAAGAAGTTTACCGGAGGACATCATTAAGTCCAATGAAGGTGGAAGTCCAACGATTTGCAATCTAAGCATCGGCTATTATCTTTCCTTAAACAGAGCTCTAACGGGTGAACTTCAACAACTCGTTACGGCTTGTGCGAGGCGGGAGAGTAAGGTGCTTGCTTTAGACGGCAAAAAGTCCTTCGCCACACCAAATAGGACTCCCACCGGACTTGACGCGTGATTCGAAGGCGGCCATGCCGATATGTGGCTGGAACTATTCCGCAGTATTGTGTCCCGCGCAAAAAAATTTACATCCGGGCGATTGTATTTAATTTCCTAGAAAACGGCTAGCTGTGTGGGAAAACCGAGGAATAGCGTGGAAGTACAGAGCCCTATTTAATGTGAATATGATTGATGCATGTTCATGCTTTTTTAATTCTCTACTTGCACAATACCATAATATACCGCTTCTACCTCCCAAAAAATTTGCATAGGCATTGTTTTAGATTTCCCTTGGGACCTCTTCATGTCCCAGGAGGAACCTTGGTTAGAGCGCCCGACCGGTAATCTGGGAGGGCATGGGTTCCAATTCTGTCAAAGACTCCGAATAGGCCATTTTACAGTTGTGTGCTTAGTTACCAAGCCTTTGAGTGGAATCGAGGCTGAAGGTGACCTTGCATAGATACAAACCCTCTTGCTTTTGATATGTAAATCATTTCGTTGTTATGCTAAATAGTTTCTGGTCTCTATCGTGACAAGGTCACCCTGAGCCTCGCTTTCATACAGAGGCCTGGTTGCATTTCACGGAACTGTAAAATGGACTATTGTTCTCATTCTCATAGCTTCGTCCCCATAGCCCTTTTCGTTTCTCTTCTCGGCGGGCCATGGCACGAAAAACGAAGGGTTCTGGGGACAAACGATTTTCAAATAAATTTGATTTGATTGGCTGTTGAGAACAAAGGAATCTTAAACGGAAGTCAAACTGTTCGCTGGCCATCAATGCTATATCATCATGAAGTCCGGTAGTCCTAGAATCTCGGACTGGAAGTCGTGTCTCCAGAGCCCTTCGTTACTAGTGCCAAGGCTCCGCCGGCTAAGAGAAATGAAAAGGGCTATGGGGACAAGAATGAATTTTTCTCTCCCACGTTCGTGTCAAAACTGATCATTTCATCTTAAAAATATATTCTACATGTTTAGGTCTTATTTATTTTTGTTTCAGTCTCTTCTCCTTGCTGTGGGGATCAGTCTACCGTTTTTTACTTAGTATCTCAAGATTTATTAATTCCTAAATTTTCTAAATTCCAGAATTCAAAAGCATGGATCTGGATTTCAGGGTTTCCGGCCGGGTTTCCTTGAGAACAATCCGGTTTCATTAAGGTGATTCCTCAAAAATAAAAGATATATTAATTCCTAAATTTTCTAAATTCCAGAATTCCAGAGTATGCATCTGGATTTCAGGGTTTTCGGCCGGGTTTCCTTGAGAACAATCCGGTTTCATTAAGGTGATTCCTCAAAAATAAAAGATATCGAACATTGTTTTTAAACTTTCTCTGAATGTTTCCTTCCAAGCACTTTTTCAAAAAATACGATACAAAAGGTAGGTCTCCGTGCTCGCAAAAGAGATATGATGGGCCAATCTTACCCCATTTATGCTATAATCAAGGGTGCTATTCTATCGCTTCACTTTAAATTTTGCGGTAGCTGAAACGGCAGATTATTAACCGAATACTTGGCAAAAAACTTAATAGCTATTAAGTCTCGATTATATGGAACAATTTAACATATGATTTATGGAAAAAAAATCAGACAAATTCAACGATACCAACACAAAACGTACCTCGAGTCGTTGTTCCCAAGGCTATAATTGGCATACTCGAGTAACCTTCTTCTGATAGGTTCAATTAAATCTTTTTTTCCTATCCAAACATTTTTCTTTTTATTTTTTAAACTTAAAAATGATAATTAGTACATCACAATTCTGCAATAAAAAATATAGGTCACCGTGCTTGTTTACAAGAATAACGACTATTAATCTCGCTCATGAGCAAATCCCTGTATAAAAAATTGTTCATGCGCGCGCTGGGCGTACTAATCACGCGTAAAATCCCGTGCAGTGAAGATGTGTAATGCAATACTGAGGAATCAACTTAATAGTAGACTAACAGTGCGTGGGTACAACAAATTTATGGCCAAGTGTTATTACATTGACCCCGTAACAGCAACGCAGTTCCATGAAGACTGACATAAATAGATGGATAGTAAAGCCATCATTTTACGTGCGCATTGCTAAATTCTGTGTAGTTTCTTCTGGTCATGGTTTTATTTTGCTCAAAGCCATGCTTTAAGCAAAATCTGTATTTCCAGTGCGTAAAGTATATACTGCTAATCCTGGGTAATCAGAAAAGTATGGTCAGTTTTTTTCTTTAACGTTAACGTACGTGTAATTAATATTTGAGTTTAATTATAACTTCACTTGCATCATTCACCCACCTGAACCTAGTCTTATGAATTAGATTGACCGATCGTTTCTTCTTTGGTTGCTTCTCCGGCCTGCAAATCTCAGTTATAATTATAGAGTACTGACAGAACATATTGGCTTTTTTATAATTAATCATGAACATTTTGGAATTTTCGCCATTTTACAGGAGACATGGTTGACACAATTTTGTAATCGCTGTCGTTCAGGGATAGCTGTACGTTATTTTGTATTTATTTAAAAAGAGAGGAGTAGGCCATGTTACTAGGAAAATGAACGTTGAAAAATACGCTTTGCACTCGGTTCATTAAGCTACTGCAAGTGATGTTTACCAAGAAATGTTAGAAACGCATTTGGATTGCCTCTGCGTTTGTCAACTTATGTTTCACCCATGCATTCTATTTTGCCATAACGTCCGGGGTAATGTTGTGGATGACTATAGTTGCAACAAACAGAGAAGGCATCTCATAAGCGAAATACCTTACTGAAGTTACTTCTACTCCTGTCTTTACTGGAGTCACAACCTTCACCACAAACATCAATTCAAGTAGATTTGCACGTGTAAATAAAATTTTCGTACTTTATTTGTTCTTGACAGCCAAACCTGTTTACAACGGCTTATTCATTCTGCTTTCAGACCATCAATGAAAGAGCGCTAAAAGTTACTCTCCTGGCTAATGAAAGGCGTTCAACTAAGCGGGGCTTGTCAACCATAAACAGACAGTTTGCAATTTTATTGGCCAAACACAAGCAGGTGGAAGTCACTATCTTAGTGCCACAACTTGCCTGTTGTGACAAGGAAAGCCGCAAAACTCTAGAACAAAAATTTATTTTTCAAATCGGCACTCTTAATCCTCACGGTATCAACGAACGCTTTTCATTCAACTAATTTATTCCGTTGTTTTCACGTTACCAGGTACCAACCAATAGCGAAGCTCCATCTTTCTGTATATAAACCACACACGACCCACAATTCCTTGATTCGCTCCGACGAAGGGCTAACGCTCAAAACGTCAGCTCACGAATCTCTTTACGGTGGCCAATTCACATTATCAACCCAGTTGATAAAACCAAATTATCAAGTATAGCCAGCCGCACTACCTATTCTAAATCGATAGGCACATACACAAGACAGACTAACTTCAGAGTTAGGGTTTCGAGTTGGATTTTCGAGTTAGGATTTCGAGTTAGGATTCAGTTTATAGAGTTTGGATTTACGAACATGTTGATCCTACTGCAACGAATCGGCTGCGAATAAACAGTAAAAATAATAATAATAAAAAACAAATCCTGATGTAACAAGAGCGAAGGTTGGCCTCCTCTAAAGGCAAGACGTGTTTTTGAAGGTTTATCCTTTCTTGGTTCGTAAGAGTTTCCTCGTAGCACGAGTCAAGTTCGAGATGTTTTTTGCCTTTTCTTCAGCACAAGATCTTGTAAAATACGCAATACTAAGTAGAAATTCCGAAAAACGGCTTCTTAAAAAAAACATTTTTAAAGTGATTTCAAACGCGTAAGTTTGGTTGGACATTCCTGTATTGCATTGCGTTGTACCTTGTTGTAGGTGTTGTGGAGAAAAATAGGGGGACAGCGTTATCACTGTTTAAAATCACCCCAAACAGTAGAAAAAAAGATGCCGTCAGGATGACAAAGGAGTGGTTCCTTAATGTCACTGATACGTTCTTGGAAAATGAAGAACAAGAGAAAAACAAAGGTGAATTCAAATACCCACCGCGCTTGACGGGGCTTAACTTCGTCTATCGGCCTGGTGGTTCCTTGTGGTTTCGGTTCCAGACGAGTCAAAGAGCTTAGAGTCAGGTAAATCAGGAAATATAAGGAAGCCTAGAATAGAGTGGAGTGCCAAATTAAAGAAACATCTATTTAACCTTGTTTTCTCTTTGCATGAACTTTTCCCTTTGTCACTGATACCACAAGGAAGTACAAGTTCACGTCCGATCACTGAGTTAAGCCCTGTTGGACAGGGTCAGAGTTTGGATGGATGGCACACAGGAATAACCCCTTTGTTGGCTTTTCCTTCGAATATATCAGTGACCTTTTAGGTCCTTCCTTTCTTAATTTACCCTTTTGCAGTGCAATCGTCCCAAAACTGCAATCAAATCATCGATCGTCGGATTTGCTGTCGTTTCTTGTTACTTCTTCGACATTTGTTGGGCAATAACAATTACAGGCAAAGGATATGACTCGAACTTGACTCGTGATTCGAACTTTGCTCGGGCTCGAGCTTGACTCGTGCTACGAGGAATCTCCCACCACTGATACATTGCTTATTTCTAATTTCTAGCGACATGTTCTTGAGGGGAGGGGCTCTGGAAATGGAACACTGACTACACAAATCGATAGGATAACATCTTAAACAAAACCCCTGGTACAACCCTAGTCTGATGGGGGAACATAAGTAATAAAATGTCAATATGTGGGTATTGAGAGATAACCGAACACCGCCTAACCCTACCCCCCAGTATCTACACACTGTAAACCACTGGTACAACCCTAGTCTGATGGGGGAACATAAGTAATAAAATGTCAATATGTGGGTATTGAGAGATAACCGAACACCGCCTAACCCTACCCCCCAGTATCTACACACTGTAAACCCCTGGTACAACCCTAGTCTGATGGGGAAACATAAGTAATAAAATGTCAATATGTGGGTATTGAGAGATAACCGAACACCTCCTTCCCTTATATACACATTCTGTAATAATAACGTCCAAAGATACACCTTTGACTCTACCTTGCTCCGGATTCTAACAAATGGAACAAGTTCTGCTGAATTCACGCTAAATTATTATTGCAGAAATCATTGCATCACGACCCTTGACTTATTTGGATATAGAAACCAACCAGCCTTATGTTCGTTCTTGAGGTCACTTTCTTGATCGCTGCTAAGACCAAGCTCTTTCTTGATGGGGCTTGATGTTAAATCAATGACAATCTGTAACAAACAGCTCAACTGTATACTTTTGGCTACCAACGAATAATATTGAACCAAAAAAATTGAATAAGAAAACATATTTTAAGGATAATATCATGAACGAATAAAAGCATTCATTGAATTATAAGCTATTGTTTCTAGTCGAAAATACTAGTACGAATACATCAGTGATTACTTAGAATAGATTGAACAAGATTGCCGTCCGATCTCACATCCTGCTTCTCCTCCATCTTATTGAAGACGATGTGTAAAACCGTTGTGAATATTTGAACAACTCTATTCCGCTAAATAACTCACAAGGCAAGATTTGTTCCGACAGAAGACTACAAGACAATATTTGTTCCGACCGATGATAACCTTAAGATTTTTTCGTTCCCACCGAAAATAACCGCCGAGCTCTACCTTTTCATTCACGATATGACAACCTCTGTTCGCTTACGTCATTAGTTCCTACTACTAATCGTTTACAACACGCTGTCAATTTACTAGAAATCCCGCCAAAAAATCGAAAAATCCAACTGGAAATCCTAACTCGAAATCCAACTAGAAAATCCTAACTCGGTAAATAGGCAACCTCCACATGCACCTACAGCCGAGAGAGGCCACAAAAGTCAGCATTGATTTTTCGACCCCAATCTTATAGATATCCTACCGAAGAGATTGAGATGACAGTGCAGATGGCAATGTACGTACCAGTCGGAAGTTGCCTTGCACTTGTTAGCACAGACTGAAATATACTATATCAGCTTATTCCATACCCTTCTTCTCTTAACAGAAGCAGAACTAGCAGCAACAGAAACAACAGTGAGTACAGCAGCAATCAAGAGCAACCACAAAAGCAGCAGCAGTAGCAGCAATTGTCTTGAAAGACCAAATTTGTTATTTTGTTGCCTGCTGTGATAAATTGTTGACCATCACCAATACCAACAAAAGCTAAATAATCTATTGCGAGTTTTCACGTGATGTAATTAAATTTTAAAAGCAAAATTCACTGGGCCTGCTAAAGTTTTATTGTCACCACGTGAAACAAATTCTAGAACTATATTTATAAATAACATACATGTTTCCAGCAAGATAGCATCAATTGTGTTTGAATTAGATTTCCACCGTACGTGATATGACGATGGCGCCGTGACAAAGCTTTCGTGATTAAAGAAAAGGCCTTTCTAAAGATTTTTGCAGTTTAAGCAGTTCAAGAAATAGGAAATTAAAGATGTTTATGTGTATATACATTAGCTGGGAAGGAAGCGCTAGATGTTTTCTTTGATTTCCGGTGGATTTCCCTCGGAGGGACACCAACATGGCGTCTCCATACTATAAATTTGCGTGAAATGATTCGGGAAATAACTCAAGAATGGTCTACCGCACAGACCCGAGATTTTCATCTATTAATATTTCATAATATTTGAATTTATTAACTTTTCTCGTTGAATGGGTTTGAATGTATCTTTTTGATGACGTGACAGTGAAAGCCAGCAATGGGAGCAGACCAACGACATGCATATATTAATCTAAGGCTCCTATGAGGCCGCGCATGGATGAATGTATAGTAGAAAAGTTAGTTGAATAAAAAGAGAAGAGGAATTAATCATTGTGGAGTTCTTCTTGGTTCAGCAGTAAACAACAGGGAAATGAAAATAAATATCTTTTGATGCACGAGTTCTGATGTCAAATGGTTGCTTATTGACACCCTTTAGGTGGCTGAATGTGTTCTCTGGTAAAATCATTTAATAAATAATTACTTATTGCATATTTGAGAATAGATTTCAACAGAGTGCAACAACAAATATGAACATATCAAAAATGAACATAGCATCAAAATCCATCGCAAGGTGAATTGAACCAATACTCACAAAACTCGTACACCTTGACCAAACGGGCTTCATAAAAGGAAGATATGTATTGGAGAAAATATAATATTATTAAATGATATCATGAAGCAAACAAGGGTAAACAACACTCCAGGCATACATATCCAGATGACTTTGAGAAAGGTTTTTACTCCCTGGAATGGTTGTTTACTCTCTTAAAAAATCAATTTTGGTGATAGCTTAAGAAAATGGATCGAGATGTTCTAAACGGATATATAAGTGCAGCTTTGAATAACGGTTTTGCAACCAACTGGTTTAAGCCCCCTAGAGGAGTTAGGCAAGGACGCCCTCTCTCGCCCTATCTCTTCATCCTGAGAGCAGAAATATTGTCAAACTAAGTGAGGCAGAATTCGACCATAAAAGGAATTAGAATTTTGGCGCCAAGACCAAACTAAGCCAATTTCCAGACGATAGCAACCTGTTCTGTGCTGATGTGGCATCTGTCGAACATGCTCTGGATACAAACGCCTTTGGGGATTTCTCTGAATTAGTACTCAATGTAAAGAAAACAAATGCATTCTGGCTAGGGAAATGGTTGAACAATAGAACCAAACCTTTAGGAATGAAATGGGTGAGGATCGCTGAGGTCCGATAATTTGCATTCTATTTTTAGAGTTCGCGCCACGCAATAGACCATATTCACGATAGCCGCCATGATGGTTTTATATTATAATGCAAATTAGCCACGTTGTCTGCCAGGAGGTAAACATTGAAATGACGCCGTTTCCCTGAAACTCGGACGGTCTAAATTGTGAAGTATCTGCGGTAAAGCCACATTTGAGAGCCAAGTTATGGAATAATGATTTGTTTATAAGGTTAGTTGAAAATAGTTACACAATACTTTGACTTGTTAACTACGCAAGTCGTTTTCTTTTTTATAAAGTGCCAAAATGGCGAATATTAGAATATTTAAACAACAAAAACAGAAACCAAAGCATGGCTATTTAGAAAATTATCATACACGATAAGAAACCAGCTGAAATTTGTCGATTTAGGCTTGTTTGCCCCCTCACAAATCACGTGCCTAATTTGCATTAAAATGTGAAAACAAACATGGCGGCTATCGTGAATAAGGTCTACTAATATACCTGATATTAATATACCTGAGACGAGGACTGCTGGGTCATGAACAGATGAATACCTTGTTTTAACAGCTGTCAATAGACCAATTTCGAGGCTTCGGGGTATAAATTATACAGTTTGTGGGATTTATTCCCCGGAGCCTCGCAGTGATGTCTATTGTTTTAGGCTGAATATTAAAATATCGAAATTGGTCAATTGACATAACATGCATGACTGTGCAATATCAAATATGTAAATGTCAAGCTAAGATCGATCTATTTTGGAGCATGGTCGCCGTGAGCGATATCGTACGTCGGACGAACGTGCGCGCCCGCGAGCCATGCCACTAGCCATTTTGACCATGAAAAATGAACTGCATGGGTCTACGAGTTAAAAGTTGATAAGCAAAAGCAGTTACTTTCTCTTGAGTCCTCAGTCCTATCATTTCATCTAATTTTGTGTACTATTCGTATTTATGTTATGTTCTGCATCGGTTGCCTTTCGTCCAAATCCGTCCATGACTCCATCTAGGTCTTATTGATATAGCTGTGACACAGCCTCGCTCTTCAAAGTGGGAAGCTTATTCCTGTTAAGGGCGAAAATATTATTTTAGCTTAAAAATATTAAAAAAGTAAATTGACATTTTCACCTTGCCTATGAGAAGGTGGCAGTATTATAACCCAAAATTCGTTAGTTTTAAAAACAGTTATTTTTATTAAAGCAAATGTTTGGGGAGCAGGGTTGGCGCAGTGTTGAAAGCACGCGCATTACACCAATGTGGCCTGGGTCGATTCCCGGATCCGGACTCGGTGTCGTTAGTGGGTTGAGTTTGCTGGTTCTCTTCGCTGCTCCGATAGGTTTTTCCCCTCTCCCCAAAAACCAACATTTGATTTGATTTCCTTCTGGTTGATTTGATGTAGTCTCCTCAATTAGTAAAGCACACCACAACGTGGTTATTGTGTTTTACGAAATCTCCAAGAAACTTGTTCAAAAGGTTAACTACGAATGTCAAGATAGCGATCACTACTTGTTGACCAAAGATTGCGTATTTAATTTGCTTTATATCATTACTACAACAGAAACTTGTCGTAGTACTGACCCATCTAAGTAAGGGGTACAAACTGCTGTTAACGTATGAGCCACTTTAACATTCTCACCGCCAGTCCTTGCTGAGGTTTGCCTTCATGGCAGCGACTCGTTCTTGAATTTGCCATATTTCATCTGGCATAGGTGGTATCAGATCAGAACTTTCTCTGTACCCTTTCATCATTTCTAAAGTATTAAAACATAATACTAATAAAATAATTGTAGAATCTGCAGAGTGTTGAACACTTCACCGTACGTAGATAGTTTAGTCTTTGTTCGTCCTTGATCATGTATAAAACTCCACAAGTGTTAAAGCTATGGTACCCAAACTTTTATCGCGTGTATTTATTAAGTACCCAAGAATTTGAAACGCATTTGTGACGTCATAACCCGCCAAAGTCTCGCCGTACGTTTATAAAAGTACGCAACCGTACAGCCAGGCAAGTTCTTTTGCAAAGGGAGACTGCAAGGAGAGTTACAGGTGCAAGTCTGTACGCAAATTACATAATCTTTTTAAGTAGTAAATTTAATGATCTTTTACCTTCAACTTCTTCCCTTGTTTTTAATTCTCCGGGAACATAATATTTCTTGCGAAGATTCTGAAAGATGGAGGTATTAAAGGGAGATTGAAAATAATTCAAGTAAACGAAACTTGGTGGTAAATTTTATTTTATAAAGTCATCATACACAAGGCCTACCTACGAACTCGAAATACGCAAGTTGGCTTTGGCACACTGGGTTAGCACTCATCTCCTTATGTCAAACTGACATTCTTCTTCACTTGCAATTACATGAAGAGAATCACGTTTCAGACTTAGTTTTATTTTTAAAATAATTTTCTTCTTATAAATTTTTTTTTTTATAAGAAAAAGAACAATAATGTTTTCGGACCCTGAGAGTTGAATACTCACTAACCACTACAACAACCGGGTGCTGGCTGCTAGAACCCAATTTTTTTAACTATATATACTGTGAGCATAAATATATACAAATCATTGTGTCGCCCTAACCACCAGATGAAAGCTAACCGCAAGCAAACGGGAGTGGAACTAGCCGCAAGCAAACCAGAGTGGAACTAACCGCAAGCAAACCAGAGTGGAACTAACCGCAAGCATAGTCAATAGAGTAACCCTCCTTATGTAAGGATCACTAAAGTGCCTGTTATTTTGACATATAGACCTCCTTATGTAAGGATCACTAAAGTGTCACTAAGGCGTAAATGTCATTTTGACATATGGAGACGAGCGTTAACCGGCACACTGGAGGGTATTCTGTTCCATGGGCAATTTTGGCACCGATACAGAAGACGATGAAACTTATACCTCGAGTAGATAGCGACAGGGGGGGCTGTATCTTTGAAGGCTTAATAATACAGCAATGACAACCCCGTCTCGACAAACAAGTGCATTCTTAAGGCTGGTTTTCATTAGGGCATAAACAGAACCACAAGAACAACGGACACTGTTCGTTCTTCTAGTGCTTATGCTTATGTGAAAACAACACGAGAAAAACGTTTAACATGTATGCTTTTTCACAACACTATCCTTTGGTACCGACCCAAAATTTAAACCTGCTCTGCCACTCAACCGTCGCCACAGCCTGCATTCGTAGCGCAATGAAAGAATTCAGCGAATCTTCTTGGACCATCTCGTAAGTCAATGAGAGTTGAGCGATCAGGATGTTCGACAAAATAATGGTCACACTCATCATGAACGAGACGGTCAACAGTGCTCCAAGCCATCTGGAAAAGAAACAAATAGCCATTTGGGAGGGAGAGATGGAACAACAGACGAAAACAAAGAGATAAAGAGAGGCCCTGTTTCTCCTTCCCTCCAACTCTCTCAAGTGGACAACATGCTGACGGAGAGAGAAAGAGCACAAAAAAGTTTAAGGTTACATTACTACGGAGTACGAAAACGTGGCGAGGACAAGGCCCGAGTAAAGATGTTCAATAAAGCCAATAAATAGAAAAACTTGATGATTTTTTTTCCACAGATGACGATGTTGATGGAGATGGTGATGCTGACGATAATGGACGCGATGACGACAGTGCCTGTATGGCTAATGGCTATGTAGTTATCAGTTCGTGTGCCTGGGACTAAATATCTCTCAGTAATAGCATGTGCCAGAGAGAAAGCAGGACTGCTTATACTCATTGTTGTTTTTTATTGTTGAACTCACCCAACGTCTGACAAGTTGCGAACGATAGACGAGCCTTCAAGCCATGTCATTATACCGCCGACCATTACACATCCTACACTAGACGCACACGTATTCTCACTCCTGAGCGTGCTGAAATAAAACAACAGAAAACCTAAGTACGCGGTATTTTTGGTAAGCATATTAATTTACAAGAAAGCCTTCACGCTCAGTAGAATTTTTACAGCTTTTATTATGACAAACCTAACAGTAAGCGATTTTCAAATGAGTGTCGCACAACCCAAAAAACAAGACAACAATATTTCCCTAGTACAACAATCGTACTAAAAAAGCAGTCAATTTGAACTCGGAGCGAATAAATGTTATCCGCACTAAGGGTGGGGAAGGACGCCTGGTTAAGGATATTTGCATCTGATTGTTTCAGAGAGCTCTCTTCAACCACTTACTGCGAAGTGTAAGATTAGAAAACCGAGACTGCTCTTTGACGCTCTGTTAAAAACGACTCGAGCTCTCAAACGCGAAGCATATGTATTTCATTTTGCTTACATGTTGTCGAGTAAGCTTTCTGTCGATGTGCCTCTGTGTGCTCTGACAGCTATGTAGAACGAAGTTGAGAAGGTCACCAAAATGACAGTGAACACGACTAGGAATCTTGGAATGTCCTTGTGAATGACTTTGCCAAGACATTTTATGTACAGCCCAATGTTTCTGTAAATCAGTGAAGTATTTATTTTTTTGTGTAGTATCGCTGGGTATTTTTACGAGTTGTGCACTATTTTGACGAGCCCGTCGGGCGAGTCAAAATACAAACAACGACAAAAAATGATCAGGGATACTACACAACTAAACGTCTAACAAGAGATGGAGCACAAATACCGCGTGATATTTGTACTCGTTTTGGGCGTTATTTGCACTCTACGAAGCACAGTTGGATAATGAAAGGCTCTTCATTGGTTACAGAACGAGCGGTACCAATTATATAAGTAACTCTAATAAAATCATTGAAAAAATAAGTATTTTTCACGTCTTAATCATATCATCAATCAATCTACATTTCATAACACTTCGCTTCCTGTTTGTCTGTTTTCCTGTTTGCACAGTCATTTATCATATTGTAAAAGCATTCTGTGGTAGGTTGGTTCGTACTACTACGAAACCTTGGTAATTATAATTATAATAATGCAATTTAATTATAACTAGAAACATTGCTGCGAGCCTTAGCGCGCAGCAACACTTCATGTAATTGTGACTGACCGCGTGGGATCTGGGCAATCAATAGGCGATACAATTCTCAATATTTTTTCGTAAGAGATCATTTTGCGTAGATGCAGTATATAGGATCATCAGCAACTCTTATTAACTATTTTGACTGACCGCGTTTCTCTCTTCAAAAAGTCAAAGGGAAAGGTTTTGGGAATAACTCCTTAATAAGTCAACGAAAGGTCGCTCTTTTAGGCGCGTGCGTATAAAAATCTTGCCTGCGCGATGTTTCAGTTTTAAAAAGAGTAATTAGCTCCTAGCTAGGGACCAGTGTTCCATGTAGAAACATAATTCCACTTTCCTTGTGTTGCCTAACCTAAGGCATTCTCATCTGTTGGATCAGTGTTGGATGTTACTGAACTGTATTCGGCTGCACGTAGTTTTCGAATATATCGCTTGCATTATGGCGTCAAATGTGCGCATACTGCCTGTCCTGTTCGCGCACGATAGTGTTTTACTTAGATAAAGTAAATTTATAATTCGTTTTTTTTTTCCTTTTTTTTTTCAACGTAATTTTATCGATCGCTGGAAAGTTTTCATCGAGGTCACGAGCGATTTAGTGATGTTTCAAGGGGAAGACAAAGCTCTTTCAGCGCTGTTGTGTGCACAGTCGTTTCCAGTGCGGAACTGGAATACTGCTACGGTTGACCAGATATGTCCAGGATTGAACACTAATGAGATTCAAATTCCTTATGATAAGCATCACAAAGTGTCCTCAATGGTAAAAAGTCACCAAAACACACACAATTCTGTCAAATATGAAGTAATATGAAAATGTCAAATAACCCTGCCAAATATGAAGTATTTATTAAACAATACTTGCATTCAATCCTGGACACAAGTGAACAGACATGTTCTCTCTGACTTATCTGCCCAGTCAAATTTGCGCTCGAAAGTTCAATCACCCGCAACTGAAGTCAGCGAACAAAACCAATCGCTTGCTGGTGTGGCCAAAACTATTTTGAATAAATCACTACGAAATTGTTATAGTTTTCTTCTTTTGTTGATTATTATTCTTGTTACATTGTTTCACCATCTTACATTTGTCGCATGTCAGGTATCATATTATTGTTATCTCATAAATCTCCCCGCAACACTTAGGAAAAAAGCCTCGGAAAAAATGGCTGCTTCAGAAATGTTATCTTGTGTTATGGAAAGGAATGCACTTTTTTTAAAATATCTCTAGATAAAGTTTAGGAAGTCAGGAAATTGAGAGATTTTTAATTGAATTATTGCTTTGAGTAAGATAGTTTAAAATTAGTGTCTGTGGTTATAAAGGGTAAAATCTCTGAAGGATATCTCACTTACCGATCCACTGCCGAGTATTTAAAGACGCCGATAAAGTTAATCAAAATTGCCAAAGAAGCTAAAGTCCACTGGGCTTCGCTTTCAAGAAAACTGAATACATATGTCGTCAGAATTAGAGAATATCCTGACAGATCCAAGTAGTTAAAGACATCTTTGATGTAAGCGAGTGGTTCTCTGAAGAGAGATGAATATAGAAAGAATAATCACTAAAGATATCAACACAGGCTGCAATGTTTGGGCAAAAGTTTATTGACAAAGAAGGGTCCACGGGCGGACCGATAAACTAAAAGGGAGGCGTGGGTGGGAAAGAAAACGAGCGAGCACACTGGCTCACAGGATCGAACAATCTGACATCCGATCCTCAAACACGAGAAAAGAAGCGTGGCCGACATGACACGCGGGGCATGTTATCTATCCGTAATTATCAATCATCACTTAAGGTGATCATTATTCAATGGGTGACACCCAGTGATTCTAACCCACGCAGTTGTATATGAGTGCATGTAAGGTAAGGCGAAGTCTGCGTGCGAGCATAGTTGCCCATCTGGCATGGACAGATCTTAGGCTGGTTGCCTTAGCATGAGGCGACAAAAAGTATTAATTCTACTTCTCCACCCCCTCCCGGGATGGGATGTGAACCCATCGCAAGGTTTACCCCAAGCATAGACTGCGAGCAGTCTCTATTTTGCTCCAAAATCCGTAACGAAAGCGAAAATTTGCGAGTGCTATTTTCGAGGGGCGAGCGGCAAATCCGCGAGCCTCGAGTTTCGTGGGCGCCAGCTGGAGCTAAAATAGAGACTGCAATGTCTTCATACAACATTTCTGATTCCCGGCACGCTGGTGACGGAGTGTTTTGATTGGTCGGCCTATAAAGTGATTACGCATATCTGTCATCAACATTTCAATCATGTCATCGAAAGCCCATGCTGTGACATGTAGCTCGTGCTAAATTTCAGTAAACATCACAATGACTGCCGTTTTGAAACGAGTATGCGAGGAGAATTTGGGAGGAGTGAAGTTAGAAAAGGAACAGGAACAAGCTGTTCTCGCTCTTCTTGAAAACAAAGACGTTTTTGCCAACAGGCTTTGGCAACAGCCTGGTTTACCAAAGCTATTCTGTTACAAAAAGTACTATCGATGCCGTCGCTTCATGTTGTTTCATTCAGTAGTGATTTATTTGCTCCTGGGATTTCGGTCGCGAGTGAGGACTTGGAACTATGGTAGAACTACTTGAATTCCCAGTTAACGGCTTTGCAACATGTTGCCATTACCGCTTCGGAATGTTTTTAATCAAGACTAGATGGAATGCTGTCAAAAACTGAAGTGTTCCGACAGTTAAACTTGAATCAGAAACGACCACGTTTGCAAGGAATTTAGAGAAGACCCTTTCTTCTTCCCCTCGACAAGATACATTGAAAATATTTTCTGTTCTAATGTACGACGTCTTCGCCCTTTCGGACTGTTCACCAGCGGTGTTTTTTGACGTGACTGTCACGAACAGTTACACGAACGACAAAAATCGGGGACGGAAGACTGATCGCAATATTTTTCTTCGCCCTATTCGAAACGGGCTTCTTTGGAGTGGAACCGCTCATCGCATTCGCATATTCCAAGCTTAGACTGCCAGCAGTCTCTATTTTTGGTCCAAAATCCGTAACGAAAGCGAAAATTTGCCCGCGCGATAAAAAAATGTTATTATATCTCTTGGATAGTACGCGCGCTGTGATTGGTCAATTTAGCGGGCCGTATTCTACAGTACGGCCCGCTAAATTTAAAACTTTGTTTTTGCTCCCCTGAAAAATGTCTTGTGAAGACGATTTCGATTCTTACTTAAAACGTTTGCAGACAAACAGAGGAAATCAGCAAAAAAGCGGAGAAGATGTTCCGAACTTTCAAGTTGATTTCTTGGATCTTTTAGAAGCAGGCAAGAGAGAGGAAGGTGAACAAAATCAACCCGACTCAAGTCAAGAGCTCGACGATTTCATCTCCACCGAGAAGTCTGCAAACACCGTAAGGAATACAAATAATGAGTGGAAAAAGTTTGAGAATTTTTGTAAACAAAAGGGCGAAGAGTACGAGCCGGACACCCTTTCCAGCTTCCAAAGAAGCATTCAACGCCGCTTGAAGGAGCTAAAGCTTCCATTTAATATCCTCCAAGGAGAAGCATTCAGTCGTTCAAGAGAAGTACTGGCCGCCAAACCACGAAAAAACCTCGTAAAACAAGGGCGAGGAAACAAGCCAAATGCGTGTCGTGAACTGACAAACGAAGAGCAAGAAACACTGTGGTGGTTTCTTTCACTTCACTTTGGTTTTAGAGCAAGGGATGAAAGCCGGAAACTTTGCTGGGGCGATGTGGTACTGCAAACAGACCCCGAATCTGGCAGAGAAATGCTGGTGTGGATGGCCTGAGAGAGAGGGAGCAAGACCGGTCATGGCTCGGAAGGCGCTCACCAGCGACAGTTCAACCCCAAAGTTTTTGCAACGGGAACGGAGAGATGCCCAATCCGGTACTACAAGATATTTGAAAGTCACCGTCCTGAGAAAGCCAAAATGCCAAGGCTGCATTCATTATGTATGCTACAGGGGGGGGGGGGGGGGGGGGGGGGGGGGCAGAGGATTTTTTTTTCAGCGGCTCGGTTTTTTATATCCCCCCAAGGTCCATACAAATTTTCAGAACCCCCCCCCCCAAGCAATCAGCCGAAAAATGAATACCCCCCTCCCCCCTCACAAGAAATATCAAAATAAATATCTGTATAATAGTAAGAGACATGTTTAATAAGAACATCAAGAGAGCTTTGACTGTTTATGTCATACCTATGCCAGCCAGTTTAAGTAGCTCGAATTAGGTATAGATAGCCTGCCAGCTCGTGTACGAGTACTACCAGGAGTATTGACAGGAACCTCCGTTTCACTGTCACTCTCGTCGACAAAAGCAACAACCTCATCATCATCATTTTATGGTCATATCTTTTTCTTTTTCAACCTTAATGGCTTAATTATTTGTTGTCTTGATAAGTGGCAGATATAGCAGGGGGTGCATGTGGACCCCTTTCAAACTGGTACAGAAAATTCATTGAACATTTAAGTGCATATTTGTTGTTCAATTTCATAAAACTGTACACTGAATTACATTGTTTTCTTTTGCATTCGTTGATTTAATAAAGTTGCGCTGCTTAGACTGAGGTTGCATTAAATATTTCCATTTTAGATGTTTTACTTTCTATACTGTATCGAAACATTACATCTACAGGCCAGGCACACTACTTGAAAAACTTCAAAATAGGTACTAATAATATATAGTCTCTCAGAATAATAGAGGTACCCTTGTTGCTTACAATCCTTGAAAGAAGCTGCTGTACTTATCTTTTCTTTTCTCACTTTTTAAAACCATTACAAAAGCTAGACAGAATCTTGCAAAAAATAAGCATCCCCCCAGGA
>OX393563.1:25115434-25132934 GCA_947652115.1 Blastomussa wellsi | reverse complement strand
TTTCTTAAATTTTTCCTCGTGTACAAGAAATAGTAACACAATATAAGAAAACCATTCTTACCTGAACCAGAACGAAGCATACTTTTCCCACTTTCTTTTTGTCAACAATTTAATAACAACGTGATTTAAAATTTCCTGAAAGAAAAGAAAAGTATGATATAATAGAGGGGTAGACAGGGATTTTGCTGCAAACCACTTATTAGACTGGCAAGCTTTCTTCTATCTGTGCTTCATTCGTGTCAGAATGTCAGGCTGAATTTGTTTCTTAGATCCTTCCAGTATCGCTATTCATGTTTAGTTGTACTGTTCTTCCACAAAGGGAACGCAAAAAGAAAGGCCACTAAGCAATAGTTTTTATCCATTTATTTTCCATCCTCTTCAAAACAACAGCGTGAACGGATTACTGAAATTCAGCCATACGTGAGGACGTGAGCTGTATCCAGATCATCTCGAGGTAAGATATAATTTCAATTTCGGCTCGCCTTCACCAGAGTGGTTGCCTGAAGTTACTTTTTTGAAAATAATGGAAAGATATGAAATGAAATTTAAAAATGGATTTTCGGTGACAAATCATTGACATGGACGCGTCATTCATTGCTCCAGATGGAGTTGGAATTTTAAAGTGTTGGTTTTTGTGGAGGGAGAAAAATTCGAGAATAACCGGTAGGAGAAAACTAAATAGGAGAACTGATGAGCTGATGGACTAAATAGGGCAACTTATGAGTGTCAACATCAAACTCAATCCATTTATGAGCCTGGACCGGGAAAAAGCTGGACCACATTTCTGGAAGACGATCACTCTCACCACTGCACCAGCTTTGCCCTTTAATTTCTAGTCTACAGGGTACCTTGTTCAGGGTCTGATGGCATTGCTTCGCCAAATTATAGTAGCAAGACTTGGGCGTGTACTCATGTTCAACGTCATCCGGAAATCTGCCGTTGATGTCACTCTCTAGGATGTCATATGTCACTTGAAAGTGAGTGGGCGTGTCCTGAAGCTGTTTCCAAGACAGGCACGGGACAATGTCAGACGGCAGACATGGTGGGTGGGGCCAACGAGGAGAAATCAGACAATCCAACACGGCCACAATGGTTTTCTGTTGATAATGTGACAAGGTGAGGGTGAATTGGCCAAAACGTTATACTTATTTTCGCTTGATAATTAGGATACCGTAATAAATGGCAAATAAAGCCATTTATTCCTCCCGCTGACCTTTAACCCTAAACCAGCAGCCCAGTAGCGACGATTCAATTAACCATGACGCTTTTAAAACCGTATTTATTGAAAGTGCGAAAGGAAATTGAACCGTTTACAAGAAATTTTTCCAGGAGTGAAGTACCAGTGAAAAGTCAAACCAAATGGAGTTGCTCCAGAAGAAAAATTTACTGACGCGGATTGGCTGCCAGGTGCACAAAAAACAATACTCATCAATTTTCAATTCATATTTTTTCACGGAATATTTCCCACTAATTTCTTCCTCACAAAAAAAAAATAATTGGTATTAAGCAAGACCCAAACTCTTTTCTAGTGAAGATCTTATCCATTTTTGGCAATGTGAAAGAACCTCTTTGTGGAGGAAATTACCTTATACATTTCAAATCTCCTGCACTGCACAACAAACTCAACAAAAATTTTATCGAGACGGGTCGTAATAATGTTAGTAAATTGTATTAATTACGTTAAGGAACGTTAAGCTTAGTAAGTCAAGTGAAGCCAAATAAGATTTATACCATTGTAATTTTTGTTACTAATGTAGTAAATGCTGGAATTATAAGTATAACTAACCTATAGGTTGTATTCATGGTAAAGTCTGCATTCGGGCCTATTCGGGCCTATTCGGGCCTATTCGGGCCTATTCGGGCCTAGCCATCAGGCCGGAGCTTATGCCGGCTCAGGCCGTAGCATTTAGAGACAGAGAGTATTTCTACTCCCCCCTGGATGGGATGCTAGTCCATCGCTGGGTTACCCCCAGCAGTAAATTCGCCGGTACCCATTTATACACGCATTAGGCCACTGAGCCTCCCACAAGTTGTATTCATATTGTATGTAATATTTGTACTGTAAACATTGTTAGTATTGTAAGTAAAGCTAGTACTGCAAGTTATGTTTCTATTCTCTTCTTGCACAAATCCCATAATACACCTCTTTTACCCCCCAAAATTTTGCATAATAATTGTTTTCAATTTCTCCTGGGACATGAAGATGTCCAAAGGGAAATCTAAAACAATGCCTATGCAAATTTTTTTTGGGGGGAGGGGTAGAAGCGGTGTATTTTGTGCAAGAAGAGAATTGTAACTGATGTTAGTATTGTAAAGGTGTCAGCGCTGCAAGCAATAAATAACAAAAAAGTATGGCGTGTTACTTAACGCTTTAAGTTTTCATGTAGATGTTACAGAAATCATTTTTCCTTTTGATCATTATACTATCGAATTATCAGTGATCGTTAGATCGAGATCGGTCGACTATTAATCGATATTTGATTGGTTCCTCACCTGCATCTTAAGTTCTTCCGTCAGTTTTATTAAACTAATCGGAGCTACCCTTTGTTGCTTGGCCCTGAACAAGTCTCCAACTCTAAAGAAATGTAATAAATCTTTTATGATTTTTAGGTTTGACGAGCAATTTTAAGGTAAAGTCTGTGTACGAGCTTAGTGTAGGCTGGAGCTTAGTCAGTTTATATACCTTGGTGAAAAGGAGCACCATGAGATTAAAGTGCCTTGTGTCTTGTCTAGCAAACACAACGCCACAGTGCTACCGCCAGGGTCGAGCCCGGACCGTTTGATCCGGGGAGTTCAGCGCACTTATCTTTAGGCCACTGCGCCTCCCCAAGCAATGTCAAGTAAATTAAAGTTAACCAAAAGTATTGTTTTTTTTTTCTACCTTGAAGAAGCTGAGTCTAGGTAGCATGGATTTAAGGGAGAGGTTTGGATGAATTTGAACGTCTAAGTTAACCTGAGAGGATAAAACTGACCTTCTGTGATCCATTCTCCTTATTAGGAATGCAGCCACGTCATCTTCACCGTGTCTTATCGCAGTTTCAACCGGAAGTTCGCCCTGACCATTCGTAGCCAGTAGCATGCTGGGATAACTGTCAATCAAAAGCGTGGCAAGCGAGACGTAGTTCTTTGACGCAGCTATGTGTAATGGAGTGTTTTGGAGACAATCTTGAACCCCATTTAAATTAACTCCTGAGTCACTCAGGAGCTTAAGAAATCTGCAAACCTGGCATAAATGTTTTGTTAGTTACACAAAAGAGACGACAGGCAAGCTAAACGGAAGAGAATGAAGATCAAATATTTCAACAACACATACGGCAGCACTCGATACATAATCAACCCCAAACAGTACTCGTGCAACACAGAAGAAGAAAAATTAACTTCACTCAGACACTCACTGGAGTTTTTACTGTTTTAGGAGAACTCAATTAAAGATTCAAGTAATCTACCGAGCAAAAAACGTCACCGGTTGCTTAGCAACTTCAGGGACCAATACCTCGGACGCATTCTGACGTCGTCTCGAAGGCGGGATTACGTCATTGCCTGGCATTTGTGCCCCCCCCCCCCCCCCCCGGCTGACGTAGTAAATAAAACCGAGGCTACACCCCAGTCGGCCCAATAATGAAACGTGAAATATGCCTTCGTACCTGTGGCTCATAATTCCAATCTTCCAGAAGATAAAGTGCAGTATTTTCTTTAGTGTCACACAAATCTATCAATCTCTGGAGACGAACTGAATCCATAGCTTTGTCCCTTTCAATTCCGTTTTCTCTCATCTCTTGTCTAACCTACAAGATATTATTGATAATCGTTTTAGCTTAAGCCTGGTGAGGATTTGTGTTGTGATGTTACATTGGTCTTTCATAAAATCATTTTATTTGGTAATGCTTGTTGTTTTCTTGATCTTTTAACTTCTAACGGCGAAAACGTTACCTCTTACAATTTTTTTATCGCCTTATGTTTAATCTGACCTAGGAGACGTATAGAATGTCATTAATCCTAGTCTATAGGAGGTCTCATGGACATTTTTCTTGCCATATTACCTAGGGCTAAAAGACAATAGTTGAGTGTCAGCGCTTAAGATATTATTATTGGCTGTCAGGACAAAGCACCCATTCAATTATAAAATGCTTAGTACACTGAAAAAAAAATGTCTTTGTTATTTGTATAAGCGCCTATGGCGAGCCAATTCTTTCGAGAACAAACCAAACGCAGGGTTTGAACAGACATCTCAGTACTCAGTTTCGGTAGGTAAAGAACACGGAATCTGTAGAAAAGATCCTTTAAAAATCTTCTCTCCACTAAAACCTATTTACAACTGCCAGCGAAGTTTTTTTGTGCGGAATCTTCCTGTTATTTGACGCCGGTATCACCTTAAAAAACCAATTGTTTTTTTTTCTCCCATCACATTGCAACCACTCCATTCAAAGCTACAACTTTAATTAAAGGCCCTGGCTGGTGTCCCTCTGACAGCGTCTGTACACTTTTTATTTTTTTAGGGTTTCCTGTGATGCTCTTAGCATGTAAATTTAAGTAAATTTAAGGGTTTGAATGAGAAGTACGTTTTAATTACATACATGACATAAATATAAAGATAATACAACCCGAACGGCGCATTAAAAATAAGGTGGCTTTTATGCAATCAGGAGAAATCATGGTTATCATAAAAAATTAGAATTAATTGGAGAAATATGAGTTTTTTTCTCTCTCGGTAGAATTTCAGTTTCTTTTCTGTTTTCTGTTATATATTTCTTCACTTCATTAAAACAGCGCGGAAAAGCATCAATTTAATACAAGCTTTTAAATAAATAAATAAAATGGGCGTTATTTTGCTTAATTAATATTAATTAATGTAGGTGTCTTTGAAGAACAGAAATGAAAAGGGCTGAAAAAGGTTCATGGGCATGTAATAGAAATGCGGCTTAAATTACGTTTTTGTAAAATTAAACTTAGTAAACGATCTTTTTCTCACCTTATCGTAAAATTCTTCGCTGGAGTGTTGAATTGCCTCCACCCGGTCTTGCAGGGTAAATGTGCTTCCCAGCGAATATGACTCACCCGCAAGCGAAGAGCTTCTAGGAAGGATCAAATTTTGTGCTGACGTTTCATGATGATTCATTTTGAATACGAGGTTTTCTTTGGTATCACCCTAGCAATCACTGAGCAATGCTCTACAGTTTTTAGGACTGTTTTCATCCCAAATATCCTCAGAAAATGTAACAGAAAGCTGTCTCCAAAATAAGATTTGGAATTATGTAATAAAGGCCAGGTGTCCGATATTAATTTTCATATTTCGCTGTTACCAGGTCACGTGTAATAACCCCTAAAGCTTTTTTTAAATTATTATTTATTTTTGCACTCACCACATTTACATTACAACATTTAAGCTATTTACAGCTCCATACGCTACTTATATTACATTCATTGATTACAAATACAGTATTTAACTGCATTATCGTTTTACTAAATTTTCCTGCAGAATTTTTCATGTATTCATTAGCGCCATTAGTAACAGAACATTGCAGTTGCAGAATTACAAATCGGCGACCATGTATGTTGAAACTTTTGCAAACTTTTTTGTGCAACTGCGATTTCCTCGATTATTATTAGTTTCTCTTGTACTCGCAGAAGAAACCTTTGGAAGCATATTTCAACTTCATGACCATTCGTACAAAAAATGTGGTATTTCGCTAATATAATTAAATAGTTCAATGCCTGCCGATTTGCTGTGTTTTCAAACAAGCCTAAGTATTTTAACTTGATTTAATAGAAGGCTTTCAAAAGTTTTTTCATACCACCAAACCTGAAAGGTTTGCCAGAATGAAGAAACTAACAAGCACGGATCGGCGGATTCGCGTTCCCTATTCTCCCCCCACCCCTCCCCCCGCATTGCTGGTAAACGGCTTGACAGACAGACATATTTTATTTGGAGTCTTCTACAATAAATAGTTTATCGACTATGATTTCCAAATAAATAAAAATTACAAACAACAAAAGATATATATAGCTAATAAGTTATTAATTAAGTCTCATTATTAAGTCCCATTTACTTTTTGCCGTCTTCCTCTTTCCAAAGCATTTTTGGGTTGCATTAGTTAAGACAGTTAACAGACGACCGGGAATGAGGAGTGAATTGTCATCCCCGGCCCCACTCGGTTGATATTTGTGATCAAACAAAACAAATGTTAGCTTAAAAGTGACCTTTGATCAAGAAACGAACAACGTTATGTTTCACTACTTTGACGTCTACGGTGTCCATTATTCTACCTTGAGCTTTGTGCTACTGTTAGTTTCAGGATGGTTCAAAATCTTCCGATCAGATTTAAAACACCACTGAATGACTGAATGTTGGAGGCGCTTCGGATAGGAAGCGATCGTCTGGTGAAAGTACACATGCAAAGTTCGGTTTATTGATATTGCGTTCGAGTAACGCACCACACCAGACATGAATTCAAGCGAAGGTAACCGCCTAAAACTTATGGATTCTTCTGAGAACCGTCATCTCTCCACTGGTAAGTGCACAATACCTTTTCCTTTCGGCAAACACATCATTTTTTTAAATTTCATTGGCAAAAATCGCTTTGCATAAAATTACGGGAATGTTTGTTTGCAATCGTAGACACACATTTTTCGTGACTGTTTTAAAATCAAGCACTTTTGTAGAGGGTTTCAAAGATTTTATTACTCCATGGTAAAGTGGGTAATTTTTAATTTTATACACCCCTCTGTAACAGACCCAGTGGAATCTTTAGTTTCACTGGGTTTTCGGGAAAAAGGTCACCGGGTTGGCTGATTTCCCACTGGGTCCGCTCGTTTTCTGTTTTATTTTGCAAACAAAATACGCTGGGTCACATCGCACAGTCACTGGGTAAAATCAAAATATTCACTGGGTACTGGGGAGACTAAATTTCCGCTGGGTAGGGGAAGATAATCCACTGGGTAGGGTTTCAGTGGGTCTGTTACAGAGGGGTGTTTTTATTTTGACGTTAAAGGGAACACAATCGTTGTCGAACAGATTGCGAAACAGACGGAAGTGAAATATTTCCACAATCTTTCATTGCAGCTTAAAATAGTTTTAACTGAAATTGATAACATGTTTTATGCAGTAACAAGCAACGAAAATGCAAACCAACGGTTGAGCTCGAAAATGGCTGATTTTGATTTTTAAGATAGCGTGTGCAAAAATGTCGCACAACAATCCTTCGACTTTGAAACACGAGATATAATTATTGCATTGACAACACGAAATCGTTTATTGCAGATTACCGTTTTTTTTTTCGTCTTCATTATCTCCTTAACTGAGTGCGAACCCTTTATTTAAGTGACTCTACGTACTTCGCTAAATATGTGAATCCTTCGACTTTGAAACACGAGATATAATTATTGCATTGACAACACGAAATCGTTTATTGCAGATTACCGTTTTTTTTTTCGTCTTCATTATCTCCTTAACTGAGTGCGAACCCTTTATTTAAGTGACTCTACGTACTTCGCTAAATATGTGAATACGTTTGATTGAAGTTGAAGGTATTCTAAATATATCATTGAACGAAAGTGAAATCAGGGTATTATCCCGGGCTGTTGGTATTTTAAATACAATTTTGCATTTAAAAATGCAAAATAATAATGCAAAATTGACAACTCTTAATAGCGTAGCTCAAATTTACATTTCACTTTGTTTTCGAATTCCGGATACTTGACTATTTCAATTACGTTAGAGCCACTTTCTGAGAGAGCAAATTCCAATTTAAAGGTCTGTATTTTTTAAGGCACAAAGCTGCCAACCATTCTTAAACGTGCACCGGAGTTTGCCGATCAGTTGGCATTATGCTTAGACAAAGAAAGGAGGCTAATACCGAACTGGAAACACTTGGCACGGGAAATGAGAGTCGACGAGGATGTCATCAAACGGCTGGAGCAGCACGGGGAACACAGTCCAACCATCCGACTGTTTGAGTATCTGGAAGTCACGCAATCACAATTCACCATGCGACAGCTACTAAACGCCATGTTAGAAATTGGGAGAAATGATCTGTTTAATCTTTTGACAACAAAAGGTAATAAGTTAAATCCTTAAAAAAGGCGTGATTTTGTTTGGTTTGTGGCTTGATCTTCAACTTTATTTGCATCGTGAAGAATCGTGGTTTTATTTGTTAGTCACGCTTGTTGGATTTCAACCTCATTCCCAGGGTTTCCCTCTCACCGCCCCCTGGAGCGACAGCAACGCTCGAGGGGACGGGAAGGAGAGGACCCTGGGAACGAGGTTGGTTGAATTTGTTGCCGGACAAGGCACGTGACTCGCACAGGATGAGCTAGGGCGCGTGGGATTCGGTCTTGGCTTCCAAGTGACGTCATGAATTTCTGAATCAAAACTCGCTAGTATACCTGCCAACATTTTCTTATCCAAAGACGTGAGACCTTTTACCCCGGAGGAGCTTCCGAATTTGGTTCGTAGGCTAGAGTTGGTGTGAGATCAAAGTTTTCAGCCCGCAAGAGTGAGAGTTGGCAGGTATACGCTACGCCTGCAAAATTTTCAGGTTGTCACCAGAAGTTTCAACACTAGGCGTAAGATGAAGTAAAGATATCTCTTTCAACCGACTTAAAATTTGCAAAGATGGCAAATTTTCAGCTCGGTGGTGTCCTTCGATTTTAAAACAGAGCATTAAGTTAAGCTGAGTACCGTGATAAAGCTATTTTGGTTAGAAAAATCATCTCCTTTCAATTTTCAGCCGTTTGAACATTTTAGATAATAATAAGTGGTGTTTACGTGGAAGTATACTAGTTCATCAGCCAAAACGAAGTCGCTATTGAAGCAAAATTGAGTTCCACATTGTTTCTTGGCTATTACGGCGGCAATATTTTTGCCCCTCGGAAGGAAACAAAGATGTCGCCTCCATACTGAGCTTGGAACGTTTCGGCACATAACTCGCGAACGGCACGCGACACAGATTTGAGACTTTTATTTTAATAATTATATACTATAATAGTAGAAATTCATAGCTTCTGTCGTTGAACTGTTTCGAATTTAATTTTTGATCACGTGACAGTGAAAACCAACAATACTTGTAAGCATCAGCATTGCTGAACAAGCATGTTTACTTCAACTGTAATGCTGCACTTCTCTTACTTCTTTGCAATTGACAGCTGGCAGTTCTGGTTACGATAAGGTCCATGACGTAATGGCGTCAAAACCTGCTCTTCTGGACGAAATTGCCTTACATTTAGATGGCACGTCACGGGTAGTGGCAAATTGGTACCACTTGGCGATAAAATGCGACGTACCAAGGAAAGAATGCTGGAAGTTCGAAAGACTTTCGACGCAAAACGCAACCAGCGAGCTGTTCCAGTATTTGGAATCCACTCGTCCGGAAATGACGCTTAAAGAACTTAAGGGAACCTTGGAGTCAATGAAAAGGAACGATTTGCTGAACTTTTTAAATAACCAAAACCTGACAGGTAATACAAACTGTACTTAGTTAGGTTACATAGTCTTTACAACAACCAAACGCAAGGAATGGTAATAGTTTAGACAGCACAATGAACTCCATGGTTAATGCGTTGGACACTGCACAAGAAATCCAGTTTGTTTGAGATCAACGAAGCTGGATTTCTATGAAGCGATCCCCAAGTTGTTTCTGGCCTGACACCCCAACAGTCGCAACCTCATAGAATCTTCGAGCGATCTAATTGTTTTAAAAAATAGGAACACTAGAAAGATTCCATGTATCTCTAATTGGCTCGGATCAGTTTTCTCCGCACTATAGTAACAACCATTAAGGTTGTGCAATTGACATACAGACTGTAGAAGGAAATGAATATGAGTGTGCAATATGGGAGCTCGGTATTATTAGCCTTGTATTAGATCATTCATTAATCTATTGTAATATGTATTCGTTTCACGACAGATAAAGTTTTTCTAAAGGACATCATGACGCCGGGGTCGGAGATCTTACAAACAATGGCGGATAAACTCAATCGCGAACAATCGGCCGTTGAAAACTGGCGCCACCTGGCGTTCAAACTGGGAATTCCAGCTGACGTGATTCGAGCATTTGGCGATGCTGGACAAAAACGAACAAGTCCCACACAAGAGATCATGCAGTGGCTGTGCACTCGGTACCCAGAGACGACTTTAAAGGATGTTCAGAAGGCTCTGGACAAGATACAGCGCAACGACGCCAGTCTGATCATAACAAATCAATTTCAAGACATTGTTGGTGACTACAGAAACTTTCGTTTTTACATTGCATGTGCCTTAACTGAAATAAAGAACAATTTTTCGTTTTTACTTCCCTCTATCTGCCTGCCATCCTGTCAAGTAAGCCTGTCTGGAAATGTCAAAGAAAAGCGGAACACGTCAAAATGTTTTCTTTAAAAGTTGGGAAAAGTTACCGAAATTTGATGGTTACACACGCTTGAACCTATATTTAAGCCATCTACCCCCATTCAGTCTGAATATGATAAAAGCTACGACAGAAACGTATAAACTAAATGTCCTTAGAATAAAGAAGGTTCAAATGTAAACCTTTATAAGCACTTGGTGAAACGCGCTGAGGTGCAAGTTATTGCAAGTTCAAAAATCTATGCCGTTTCTATCAGTGTGAAAGCAACTTGTTCGAACGTGCATGCAAATCACGAAATGGCAGGAGGAAAAAGTAGGCCCTTCAAAAATGTATTTTTTCTTATCTAGATTCATCTTTGGAGCAACTTGGTCCTTCACTGCAAGACTGCTTCAGCATCGACCAATTAATTAGCGATCCAACTGGCGAGATTTTCACACCTGAGTCTTGCTACAAGAAGGAAGGATGCAGCCCCTTCCCGAAGCAAGGTAAGAGAGTTACAAAATAATCCACTATCAGCCTCACATTTCAACATCTTACAGGTTTAAAACTACTTCAAACAAGTTCTTTATGTAATGCTTACAAAAATCTTAAGGCCCTGGAAAAGTCATTTCTTTGGTCCATGTCGTAACGTTCTTAATGTTCTGTTGTTTTGTTAAACGGATGGGCCCAGGAGATACAGCCTTCAACGGAAAAATCAGCCCGGTCGAACTTAGGACCTATTGTTTGATTTCAATCATGATGATGCTTTGTTATTCAACAAGTTGTCAACGAAACGCATTTTACAACCAGGTAAACTGTGATCGTGAAGCCCTTTGCAAATCGGATGAATCTTACAAACCACGCATGTATGAACAATAGCCAGCGAAAATGTGCACTGCGGACAGTTGTCCACTGACATCTTTTTAGAGAAGCGAACAGTTTTCCGAGAGCGAAACTAGAGGAAAACTGTGATAGTCGAGGAACAGATAATTTCCAAGGAAAAGCTAGGTGTATATTTTGAAGCCAAATGGAGGCTATTGTGTTTATTATCCTTCAAATCATGATTTTTACACAAAGCTGCTCATTTGAGAAAACATTTTCTTAACGCTGTTGAATATCTAAGTAATTCTGACAGGCCTCACCGTATCGTTAGTCTGTTCATAATGTTAAGTTCTACCCAATTCAACAACACTGAAAATGCGAACCCAAATCGCGAACTTCAAAAACTGGGGAATATCCCTTGGGGAATATCATATTGTGACATGATTTGTTGAATAGTAATCTTGGATACCCGCCTTTTGGCCTTTTCAGATGCAGAAGACGTAGCGCGATCTGGTCATTGTGGGACGTTGCCAGATCGTACAGATTTAGTGGGTCGCGATGGAACTTGCGAGCAGATTATTACTATTCTGGCGTCCAACAAGGCTGCTGAAATTGTAGCGCCGCCTGGATACGGGAAAACTTCAGTGGCAATAGAAGTCGCTCATAGGATGATTGCAAAAGGAAAGTTTGTTGCTTACGTCAAACCTCGAGGTGTAACGTGTGTTGAAGACTTGGGAAGCAAAATCATCGAGGCTTTGGGTGAGGTTCCCGGTGAAGATACGATAAAGGAAGCAGTGAGTTGCATAAAGACTTTGAAACCTAAAAGCGTGGTATTAATCATTGAAAATATTGACAACATGCTGCATCTTGAGGATCAAGTTAACAAAGAGGAATACGATGAAGAATTCGAGGCACATTGTGCCAAAATGCGTGGAAAGAGCAAGAAAGACGACTTCTTGACTTTTTGGAAGGACATAGGAGAAAGTCCGAATATCCATCTTATTCTTACATCGAGAGAAATTGTCCATTTCAGTTTGTCTTTTCCGAGTGAATTGATTGAATTACAGCCTTTAAGTGACAAGGATTCCGCAACCTTGTTCACGAAGCTTGACCAAAGTCTTGAGGACAACGACTTGGTAAAAGAATTTGTCCGGGTCTGTGGCGGGATTCCGCGTGTTATTTGTACTGTGTTGGCAATCCTTAAAAAAGAGAATCCACAGAACTTTGCTCGAAGGCTTTCCACGAGTTCACCTTGTTCGCTAATTAAAGAACTGAATTCTGACTTTACAGCGAAGGAGGACCGCATAGATAATTGTCTGCAAGTTTGTTTTGATCGCTTGAATCAGGAAAACCAAGATGTTCTCGTGATGATGTCCACATTTCCGTACAGATTTACACTGGAACAATTTCTTGATGTGCCGTTTACGTCGCCACCGGTTCCTGATTTGCGGACCTGCATGAATAGTCTGAAACACAGCAGCCTTGTTCGTTTTGACCGAAGAAGCTCTCACTATTCTCTCGACACGTTTATTAGAGATTTCTTTTCATTGATGCCCCAACACAAAGAAGGCAAATCGAACTTCATCCGTCACTACAGTGATCTCGCTGTCACGCTCTGCGAACAATTCGTAAGTCGGCATTCATCGAAGTCTGCCATTGAACGTTACAAAAATGAAAAGGATAACATCCGTGAAGCCATGGCATGGTGCGGAGATAATCATCCTGAGCTTGAAAAAGAAACGACGGAGAAAGGTATTCACTCTTTCAACAAGTCAGCCGTGTTTCTTGCCAAAATGATGAGAAAGCAGGAGTTTGAGTCACTCTTCTGCAAGCTTTCATATCGATGTCGGTATAATATGCCCCTTTACAGTACTTGCTTGACGAACATTGGAATGAAACTAGTCCTTAGCTGTACTTGCACACCTCACATCTGTGCAAGAGCCTTGTATCGAGCAAAGTGGGTTTTGTCACGCGCAAATGATATTCAGTCAAGCCTCGCGACCTTCGATGATGCCTCTCGGGCCCAGTGTCTCAGCAAGCTTGGATTCTGTTTGGTTCGAGACGGGCGTTATGACAGCGGCTATGACCTTCTCAACCAGGCCTTGACGCTGAGAAAGAAGCGCACTGAACATTCAGGGAAGGATGAAGACAAAGTTATGCTGGCTGCCTGTCATAATGATCTAGCAGGTTCAGTATAAGAATTTTCTGCTATAGATAGTAATGCACAAAAAATACTTTACTGACTTTTTTCTGAATAATACGTCAATGAATCACCCCTCAGTACCTGTCTTGTGTCAGGTTTCCTATTACAGTACACTACTAGTAATATTCCTTGGCGAGGGCAACAGAACATACAAGCATTGTTTTTCCTTCCTTCCTTGTCTCCCTCCCCCTTTCTTCCCTCAGTGGCGGCCATCAACGTGTCTTTCGAGGACCTGAAAAAGCGCCTGTTTTATTTTTCATTGAGATGCCGCTTCAGTAGCTAAGAAGGCATAATCTAAAGCAATTTTATTATTCACAGCTTCACAGATGCTTCAGCGGAAACACCTCGCCGCTATTGAAACAAGACGAAAGTTTGTGCTACCTGATTATGAATCCATTCTTGGTGACCACCCATTCGTGGCAACAACGCTCAGCTGGATTGGCAGCAGTTACCAGGCTTTATGTGAATACGACAACGCGATTAAATACAACAAGCGAGCACTTGAAATCCGAGAACGACTGCTGGGACGCCACCAGGAAACAGCGAGGTCTTTCTTTGATTTGGGAACCTCTTTAACTGCGAAAAAGGATTACGGAAGGCGAGTATCTTTATGTTGGAGTTTTTAGTGGTGGGATCTGGAGGGGGAGGATATAATTAAGCATGCTTTGGACGGCGGGAGTATTTGTAGCTAAACTCGCTAACTTAGCGTAGGAGAGTAGCCACTGAAAATATTGTGGTGGTGATGGTGATGATGGTAATGGTGACGATGATGATGTTGATGACGATGATGCACAATACGGTTTCCTGCATTACTCACAATGCGAATGAACCTACATTAATAAGGATACGGTTACGCTTGTACTACTACACAATTATCACTTATGCGATGTGTACCTAAAATAGCATTATGAGTCACGTGACATCACCGAACGGAATTTGCAGTCAAGTTTTGGTTTGAAAGCCGTACCGAAAATAGATTATCATATCAGCTATTGAACTGTGCATTAGATTTTGAGCAATTGTATCCGAATTAGGTATTTTTGAAGTTGTTTCAAGGTTGTCAATGTCGAGTCGACGATTAGCGTCAGTTATTAGCGATTTAAGCTGAAATATTTTCTCTTTTAGTGCCCTAGAAAATCTTGAAAAAGCAGGAGCTATACAGGAAGAGGTGTTGGACACACACGAGGAACTAATACAAACTCACCAAGCCAAGTCGGTTGCTCTCAGGGGTCTTGGAAGAGAGGAGGAGGCCCAGACAGAAACAGAACTGGCGGGAGAGTGTGCGAAGAGATTGGATCCGCTGGAAGTTCCTTTAGAAGAAATAGAGAGCAGCGAAGAAGGTGACATGGTCACTATTTTAGTGACACCTCCAGCCCAAGATGGGGACCGTTTCTCTTTCTCAAGATCTACATGATTTATGTTAGTACGGGAGGGGAGGGAAGGGGGTGGGGCAGACGGTATGGGGGAGGGTGTGTGAGCTGCAACATATAGAATAGAAAGGATTTTACCACAACTGCAAATTTTGGCGGCCGAGTGAGCTGCCCAAGGATTTGACAATGTGATGAAGAAATAAGTGGTCGATTAGAGGACGCACCACAACAAGCTCACGTCTATTTGTTAAATTGATAGCTAGTGTAATTTAAACACGGTAAAAATTCCTTTCGCCTGTTTAGGTTGCCAGGACGTTACAAAAAGTGGCGGTTGACAATAGACCAAAATCGAACTAATAATCTTTTATAAAGTTGGAAGGATTTCTTGTATCAAGAATTAATAACTCAAAAGGAATTGACCTAATGAAAGGCCCTGTTCAGCCTGATAAAAAAGCACTCTGTATTTTGGAATTGAGTCTCAATGATAGTATATTCGCGTCCAATCCACACAGATCACCGATACAGCTTGGCCGTTTATATAGCATCTATCACATAGATGCAAAATAATTACACATTTAGAATGTAACAAGAATTGCTATTTGTACAATAGTTAATAACGATTCGAATTTCAATATTGCTATTTGCGCATCAAATAATTGATAGTTTTCTAATTTTATTATTGTTGACGTTTTGTACTACTTGGCTACATTAATTATAATTTGCCTTTTTTTGTGACAAAAATGTTAAAAAGGAGTATTAAAAGCACGAAACACATGCAACGTTAATAAAATTTATTGAATCTTGTTCACTACATTGACTGAAGTACATAGTACATTTATTTTTGGATTTATTTTTAGTCTTAGCAACCTTGTTCCCATGGTTTCTCATCTTCCTTCCGGTTCTCGTCCCCACAGCCCTTTTCATTTCTCTTACCAAGCTGGGTCTTGGCACGAAAAACGAAGGGCTCTGAGGGCATTTTCGAAAAAAAATGATTTTTTTTTTTTTTGGGGGGGGGGGGGGGCTTTTTGAGAACAAAGAAATCTTAAATCTTAAAATGTTCGTCGGCCGCCATACTGCAGCACACAAGATGTAGAAACATCAATGCCATATACATTTAGTCCGGAAGTCCAAGCATCTTGAACTGGAAATCCTATGTTCCCAGAGCCCTTCGTGCCAAGGCCCCGCCGGCTAAGAAAAACGAAAAGGGCTGTGGGGACGAGAATGCTCCCCTCCCTCTTCTCTCGCTCCGGGAGGGCGGGAAGATGAGAGTCCCTGGTAACCATGTTGAAAGCTTTGAAGTTCTGGTTCTTATTTACTCTTTTCTCGCGACTCACATAAAGAAAACAGGTCTGTGGGCTATTGTTGCACGTTGTCAATAAGTTATCGACTAACACAGCAAGAAAAACGAGATTCAAGGAAAATAAAAGCTGGCTTATATCTTCGGAAAGTTGCTTATCCAAATTTACGCCATGCAGTAAAACTCAGTAAAGATTGCAACCCTGCAATTATGCTACTGTGCCTAAAGTCAATGTAAACCTGGCGTAAAGATTACATTTAAAAACTTTACGGCAACGTAAAGTTTGCTCAAGTAAATCTTATTACGCAAGCTTTAAATATGAGTGTAAAACTGATGTCGATGCCAGCTTTAACTTAAAGGTGGCGCAAAGATTCTTAAAATAGTCATTTGGGCCCTCTTTACGTTGGTTTTACACTGCAGAAAAGTTATCTTTTGATGCTGTAGCAATTTTTACACATCGTGACAAATTTGAGGGAGGACGCGAATTAGTGGCGTCCCGTGTTGTAAAATTAAAGCAATCACGTTTTGGATCGCTCCACGAGGCGAACGGATTCCGATCGAGAATTTTGAAGTTTCGGGCACTTTCTAGCATTGCAAGATTAAAAAGCAGTCTTCAGTGTCTTATAGAGCAACGGCAACGAGCAAGCACTGACATTTTCACATTGCTTCTCTCTTTCCATTGGGTATAGAAGGAACCTGCCATATTGCATTACCTCTAACTTTTCAAGAAGCGCACTCAGGTTTTTCGCGGTGTTTAAGTGTCGTCAGTTTGGCTCGTTTCCATAATGTTGTCCTTTTTCCGCCTGCCTCGTGACCGTTTCGATTTATGTGAAACTTCCATTTTTTCACCGCCCTCCGCTGTGCCATCACCAAACTCTTTCTTCTCCTCACCTTCTTCCTCCATTTCCATTTTTGCGCCTCTTTCTGTTCCTTTTTTTCGCCTCTGTCTTTGTTTTGTTTTCTGAGTCGATCGAGCGTCCATTTGTTCTTCCAAAACACAATTCTCAGCTGTAGCCCTTTTTTCTTCGTCGCCCTCTCGTAAATCCTTGTTTGACTTGAGAAGTGTAAGTTTGTCTACTGGCGGAGCCCTTCCCAGGAACGCCTCAGGGACGGACACCCCTAATATTTCGGGAAGCATATGCGGTTTTAGCCAACCGACCAGCGGTGTTCGCCCGCAAGTGTAATGCGTTCTCTTATGAAAGAACAACAGGCCATCAACCTAAGATAAAGTCTTTACGTCAGTTACATTGCTGTTAACCAAGCAAGGTGGACGTGGACGCAGAATTGTAACATTCACTGATGTTTTGCCGTTTGCCGCTGTTTTGAACACGGCTACTGCGAATCTCAGAAAGATTCTAACTCTTGGAAGGCAAGTCTAATCGGAAGAGAAAGTGTAAACACCTTTTTGACAAAGAGAAAATCCCTTCACACAATTACAACATATTATAGTGACAATATTACAAAATAATCATTAAATCAAGCAGATCCC
>OX393563.1:25027511-25115234 GCA_947652115.1 Blastomussa wellsi | reverse complement strand
GGTCGTGGAACGTATGATGTACAGTTTTTCGTAACCTTTGAATGCTATATATAGTCCGAATTTTGTAAAAGGGAGAAACGAAAGGTGCAATGCGTTTGGAACTGGTGCAAAGGATTATTTTAGCGAAAAAAATATTTTGGGGTTAGGTGCACTTTAAGTCTTGCTCATGTTGATGTATGTAGGAGCCGCCACATACAAAATGGAACAAATAGCAGATTATACGGTCGGTACGGATCAACAGCTTCACTTTACGGATCGTTACAATGTGAGTGTATTGGAAAGTTCAAGTTGGACTGAACATCTCAATGTCTTAATAAACAACTGAACTAACTACTTACTGGATTTTCATTGGACACTTGTCCTACCAAAGGCTCTTCTTGAATCTTAGTTTGCAGCCAATAAAACCTAAAATCTGTCTAAATAAAAAAACAAAACTTACCAAACGACAGCCTAAAGAAATTAAAACAACAACGACAACAAAGTACAAAGCATATCATTCTCTACAACTTTTATGTATGAATTTACATGTACCTCGCTATCATATACTGGATGACCTCTCCAAGACATGACATCCAACACATAAAAGGTGTTAGTCAGTTCACTAAATATACAATCCAGGATGGTGTGATCTATTAATGACAAGTACCAAGAATATTTTTTACTCATCTGCATGATTATAAATTATACTGTTGAGTACAAGTTGCAGTTAAAACTTAACACAAAAATCGACTTTAGATTTCCCTACTGATACACCAGAGTTCTTCTGGGAATATATATCTGTACCTACCCTATTACTGCATATCTATTACCTAAATTCATGTTTGAACTGCATTTCCATGCTGAATAACTGGTCAATAAATAACAATTAAATACTGTTTATATTCTCACCTCCTGGTTTAAGAGTCTTCGGACTTCCTCCTGGAAGTAATGAGGAAAACTTATTGACTCTGTAGCCACTTTTGGTGTAGGCAGCGGTAAACCCCTACATGGCAAGGAAACATTGTTTTAAGCAAAGGTCTCTAAGTAAATCTCTATTTTTTCTGTGCTTAAGGTAGGCCCACGATTTCACCAAAAATTATGGTTATTAAGTGTTACCAAAGTTGCCTTATTTGTGTGAGAGAGTCACAGTGTCATGGGTGAATTTCATGTACATGTACAAATTTCTATGCGCATGCAGTTCATATTTTTTTAAGGAAATCATGTAGTTTAGTAAAAACGAAATAGCTGATTAACAGTCAAACTGGACATTCTTTTGACGGGAACTCTGCAGTGCTGCAGGGCAATGCTCCATTATTGATTAACAGTTTGATTGAAGCAACTTGCAACATTCAGTTCACATTTGCTCTGGACAGCAAGTTGCCAATTTCTGGTTTCGTTGCACTACTAGTAATTTATCGGCTAGACTAGACCATTTTTGACACCTATGCATCAAATGGCATCATTAATCAAAAGCTCCGCCCCCTTTTGTTTGTCGACTTTTCTACTGAGAAAAGGGGGAGCAAGGGGGAGAGAGTGCGTATTGTTAGATGAATGTTATTTTCTCAGTAGATCCTTGTTTCGTTTTTGTGCTACTGCTGAATAACTGATCTTAAAACATCCAGAAGGATAGAACTGTTCTCCTCCTGCTTGGCCAGTTTCTCTCTCAACTTCCACTTGTGAAATTAAAGCATCAAGGTCTTTGTCGTACTCCATCGTCAACATAAGTTGTCATACTTGAAAATGAATTCTAATAGTTAACAATAGTGCCCTACAGTTAATCAGAATGCTGTGATGCACTTTGATGCGTTAATGAATGGAACACCTCCTATGCCAAAATCACAATGCTATGCTCTTTGATATGTTAATGAATGGAACACCTCCTATCCCTTCCCCTATAATAAATCACAATGCCGTGCTCTTTGACACGTTAACGATTGGAATACCTCCTATCCCTTGATGTTCTTCCAAACGAATTGGAAGCATTCATATGGATTATTCTTGGAAAGGCAAGGAATCGACTTTGTATCGAATGGTTTTGATTGTACCACAGGGGGGCCATACAAGTGGTGTGTCTGTTTGTATGTTCGAATTATAAAGAAATGCATGGGAATATTGACGAGTCTTAATATCGTAGACTTATATCGAGTAATGGCTATAAAATAAACGCAAACTTACCTCAGGTGTTGTATTTTGTCGTTTCTGCGGCTCAAAATGGCGAATTTGAGCGTTTCTTAGGTATTTTGGCCAAGAGAGCTCTCTTCCAGTCAGATGGTGCTCTACATTGATCAAGAGTCTGGTTGCAGATATTAAGAAGCCGGTCCAGGGCGACTGGAGGGCTGGCTTTTAGCATTTCTGCGCTAATGTTATCCACACCGGGTGCTTTACCGTTCTTCAACCGGGATATAACTTGTCTCAGTTCTTGGGTTGTGAAGGGGCCAGTGTCCATCTCCATTGGATCTACACAGTCACCGAGCTCACACTCTTCAGGAAGGTCGATTTCCTCGCAAGCCACATTCAGGATCTCATAGAAGTGTTCTTTCCACCTTTCAAGCACTTCTTCCTCTGTGGTGATGACTTTACCGTCTTTTGTACGTATTCCAGTGCTTGGCTTCTTGAGGGACCCGCTTAATAGTTTTGTCTTGGTGTAGAGCTCCTTCAGATTGTTTTGTTGCGCTGCCCTTTCCGCCTCTTCCGCGACTCTTTCCAAGGCTCTCCTCTTGTCCGCTCGCGCTCTCTTTTTTACTTCCTTGTCCTTCATGTGGTACATACGCTGTCTGGTTTCCTTCACTCGCTCTGAGTGGCAGTCCAAAATGCTCTGTTTTAACTTTCGTCTCTCTTCGATACAGTTCCAGGTACAGGGGCTTAGCCAGTCCTTCCGTGATCTTTCTCTTTGCCCGAGTGTTTCAGTCGCCGTCCTACGATAGATATCTTTGTACTCTGCCCATGTATCGTCGATACATTGGTGGTCATTGCTTAGAGCCTCAAAACGATTCTTCAAGGCTATGTTGAAGCTTCGCTTGTGCTGTGGATCCTTTAGCTTTGCGTTGTCGTAGATCATCCTTGAAGTTTGTTTCTTCCTGTTCCTTGCCAGCTTCAGGCGTATTTTGCATCGCACAAGATGGTGGTCGCTTGCTGCGTCTGCTCCCCGCTGTGTTCTAACATCTAGTAGGGATCTTCTGAATCTTCTTCGGATTGCGACATGGTCGATCTGATTCCTGTCACGGCCGTTTGGTGATGTCCATGTATACTTGTGGATGTCTTTATGTTTGAAGCAGGTGCCTCCAATGACAAGGCTGTTCTCAGCGCAAAGAGATGCGAATCTTATACCATTATCGTTCATAATGCCAAGTCCTTCGCTGCCTATTGTTCCTTCCCATCCAGTGTTGTCCGAGCCTACCTTGGTCTCATCATTCATTACTAGAGCAACACCACTGTGGTGTTCTTCGTCACGTCCAGAGTAGATGATTGTCTCTCCCGTTGTAGTCTTCACTTCTCCGAAGCTCGATATAAGTCTACGATATTAAGACTCTTCAATATTCCCATACATTTCTTTATAGTTTGAACATACAACAGACACACCGCTTGTATGGGCCCCCTATGATTGTACACGTTGTTGGTTGAACAAAATGCCGAGCGCTTTGATGCATTAACCAAAGGTGTACCTCCTATCCCATGCCAGAACTTTGCTTTCTTGGACATAATTTTATTAAAAGACTCATTAAACATTCTTTTGAACCATATTGTAATCAAATGGTATGAATTAATCATTGTCTGGTGTGAGAAACAGTGCCTAATATGCCATACGTAACCTTCATGTATCGATCATGAACTGAAGCCTACATAGAGTCCCTTCTCCTGCCTCTTATAAATAGTTGATTCAAATGGATTAAAATAGACATTGTTTGTTTATAAAAAAAAATTGCGTGATTTTTATTTGCACGACAAATATTAATTTTTGTGTCACAGATGAGGTACAGTACATTTGTGTATGTAATACCACCTTTTGTTCAAAGAGGAACAGGGAATCACACTTCACAATTAAAATTGCAGAGCAAATTTGAATTTTTAAGCATGTAATTCCCAGTTTGGCAATCAGCCTGCACTATTTGTTGACTATCTGCTAATAAAAAGCTGTCCATTTACAGTGCGTGTCATCTTTCCTTAAAACAGAGGTGGAATTATTATGTTTTATACCGGAAAAAAAAAGAAAACCTTAACTTGGAACTTTTTGTACCAGACAGATCAAATTTGAATGAAAGAATCTGCAAGTTGTATCAAGCAAAAGTGTCAATTAATATTTGGAACATTACACCACAACATTCCCATCAAAAGAACATCCGGTTTGACTGTACGTTTTGATCTTTTGCGTTCCATATTTGCATAGTTTACAATAATTACAAGGAAGGTAACATGACTTACATTTGCTGCAATAACAAGGTTCCTCTTTCCTACTGGACAAACCACCATGAACCACTCTTGCTGTAAATCATCAGGAACATCAACAAGCCACTCTGATAGCATCAGCTAATAATGGCAAAACACATGAGAGTCAACCATCATATTGCACATCATAAATTCTGACAAAAAGCTACAGCAACCTTCATGTACATATATGCACCAGGGCCGAGTGCAAGAAAGCATTCTGACAGATCGATCAATCACGTCAAATTTCAAGCCAGTCCAAAGGAGCCTGTGTAATATTTAATCTAATAATAATAAAATTAACTTTAACAACTGCAAGTAGTAGAAAAAAGGCCCTGTTATAAACTTTGATGGAGAGCCAGGAAATTGAGTTAGCCAGCATTAAAAAAAACATTTGTTAGCCTAACCCTAACCCTAACCCACAAATAATGTACTTTGTTATACAAACCATTGAAGCATTTTATTAACTTTATATTAAATAATAATAAGTATTTCCAAACCTGATATGCGTAAGGGTTGAACTTCTTTTTGTAACCTCTTTTGCGATCTTTGCCATTTTCCTCTACAAAATCCATCTCCTTGTATGCAACAGGGTAAAAAGTTTTCTTTATATAAGGACTTGATAAAATTAAGTAATTAACTAATAATGAAACAAAAACAGCAACAGCAATAACAACAACCCCTCCACGTGAAATGCAAACACATAACTGTATGTAATTACTTTGGAATATAAGTATACATGTACAAGAATATAGAAAATGTACCTCTGCCTCAATATCTTCAACTTCTAAGGACCCTTCGACAAGTTTTCTAGCGTAGTTCACAAAGTCTCGTCTGCGTCTAGAGACATAATCAAGAATTAGATAAATCAATTGAAAAAACAAATGTGGCCCAATGTACAGTGGAAAGGAGAGGTCCCAAGCTGAGCGGCAGTCCTGGAGCAGCCACTCCGAAATTATGCCTTCCTGGTGCGCGATGCAAGCTGAGTGGCAATCCTGGATTAAAATCTGTATACAAGCCTAGGCCTGAGCTTATCCCGGTTTCCTTAGCACAAAGTGATAGAGAGTGTTTCCACTCCTCCCTGGATGGGATGTTAGTCCATTGCAGGGTTACCCCCCAGTAACAAATTCACCGAGACCTATTTGTACAACTGGGTGAAGAGAGGCACTGTGAGAGTAAAGTGTCTTACCCAAGAACACAACAGTGCCCAACCAGGGCTTGAACCCGGGCCGTCCGATCCGGAGTCCAACACACTAACCATTAGGCCACCACGCCTTCCACAGTCCTGGGGCAGCTGGTCAGAAATGATGCCTACTTGGTCCCAAATGCGACTAAAAAATTGCACAGGTGACCAGAATTTTACAATTGGTCACCAGTGGGCAACAAACAGTTTCTGGGAAGACTTCACATTAACACACGTGGTACGCAAATACATCTCACAGTCGAGGAGATAGCACTGACATAAGTAAAATTTAGATCCCCTTACCAACAAATGATTTTTTTTATCTTGCCGCTAATTCTGAAATAGAATTGAAATTGATTTTCCTGCTAAGCTACGATTGTAGCGAGTTCCGCCGCCTAAAGGACAGAAATTTTGGTAACCACAAGTTGTTAGCTTGTAACCAAAACTTCTTAATATTAAGTCATCAGCTGGTGCCAAGGCCAAAACGTTATTTTTGTACCATGCTGCAGCACAAGACGGAAATCAATGGAGAACAAACTTACAGTAAGGTGCATGTGGGGGCTTTATGCACTTTGGTTTATTGTATTGCACACAAATAGACTTGCAACACAAAGCTTCATAAAAATTAATGCACATCTTTTATAGTCTAAAAGATGTGTATAATACACCATACTTTTTCTGCTCCTCCAACATCCTTTGTCTCCGAAGATATTGATCTGGAGTATTGCTGGGCTTCATTTTGTATTGCGCCATCCTGTTGAAAGGTAGTTAAATATTGTACATACATGTAGCTGAAATTCTATATTTATTAACACAGCCACTGCACACAAAGAAAAATAATTATTTACAGCTATGGTTACTGGGCAGCAGACTGAATTCACCAAGTTTAAAGGATGTACCTTGGATACACAATGCTCAGTTAAGTTTTCAATTTTCCACATATTTGTCTGTAATATTTTTTCCTGTGAACTGTGCCAATTTACAGACAAATGTATGGAAAATTGAAAACTTAACTGCTATATGTACATCCCAACTACATCCTTTAAACTTGGTGAAAACAATCTACTGCCTAGTATTTTAACATTGTGATTCACAAATAATGTGTAAACTTCAATTTTTTTTAAAGAAAGGGATATTTCTCATCAGACTCCCATACAAGATGGCGTTGAAAACTGTAATAAGGCCTATTATAGGGTTTGTACCCCTCTTTGGACTAAAAATTCAAGGATTTTTTAAGGACTTTCAAGGTCACATCCATTTTTGCGACAAGGCCTATTCAACTGTGATAAGGCCTATTATAGGGTTTGTACACTTTTTTGGACTAAAAATTCAAGGACTTTTTAAGGATTTTCAAGGTCACATCCATTTTTCAAGTGCTCCACGCACTGCAAAATCCAGCATTAATCAGCTGCTAATAGCAGTGAGTGTGCCTACCAGACAGGTAAAAGTCTAGGTTGATTAAAATTAGCTACAATTTCAATGATTTTCCAGCACTGACTGCAATTTTCAAGGCCTCAAATTTTTATTCTGAGGTTCTAGGACTTTTTATTCCGAGATTCAAGGCCTTTCAATGTGCGTGCGAACTCTGATAATCTACTCTAAAATTGGGAAAATTGCCATTTGGCCTTCAAATATCAATGGCTGGTATTAAAAAAAGGACTTCAGCACCCCGTTTGCTCATTGGCAACTTCCAGAAAATGACGGTACAATATCCCAACCTTCCAAAGGTAGAAAATAATCATATGTGAATATCTATAAATTATTGGAATTTCCATTGTAGAAAATTATGCAAAATCCATTTACAACTAAGAATCTGGGAAACCTATTGATAGTAGTTGAATGCATGGATATCAGTAGCAGATTTAAAGGCAATACAGCTATACAGCTTGCAGTGTTGAGGTGGGGAGGGCGGGGGAGGGGTGGGTGAGGATGGGTATGGCCCCATCTTTTGGACAAGAAGAGAGGCCCAAATTCATGCTTAGAATTGAGCTACATGGAAATGCAATAAGAAATATCTCTACACAACATATCAAGCTAACAGTGGAAGGGAGATAAAAGCATGAAATGTTACATATTACATGTAGGTGTACATAAGCTCACCTCGGATGTGGAGCTGCGGTGTCGTTCGGTTCCGTTGAAACCGTAAAATGAACAGCGAATGATTCAGAAAGGTCTTCCATTTTAACACAGGGACAAGTTTTTCCTTTAAAATCGTCGCACAATTTAATAGAAGTGAAATGGTTTTTCTGGGACCTGTCCTTGGATCTGTCGAGGATCTGTCCCCAAACACGCTGTCTCTGAGTCCACGAACAACTAGAAGTATAAACGTCGTGTAAGCGTAAACGAAGGTTTCCCAGGAAACCCTAAACATGTGACATCCTTGTGACATATGATGCCTGGTTGATTTTATAACAACTGCCTGACACATTGCCATCGCAGATATATTACTATAAATGTTATGAAATGTTTCAAACGCTTATGCTACAGTGGACATCATTATCGCAAATTGTGTTTAATAGTGAGCTGAGAACAGAAGTTTGCCTATAGCATGGTCTCGTTTGTGGAATATATGAGTCAAAATATTTGGGTATCGTAAATCTTTTTGTACTATACATATATTAGGAGTAATTATTAAGCTTCTATATATTTATTTCTTTAATTTATTCAAGCCTGAGGTTATTGATAGAAGAATATCTGAAAAAAATAAGGATTTGTATAAATATTAGCTGCATGTACAATTTTCTTTTAGATATTTCTTTTTTTTTTTGTGAATTGTGAGTTTTATAATAATAATTTTTTCGCCAAAATAAAGCTTTAGACCAGTTTGAAACGCATTACACCTTTCCTTCCTCCTTTTTACCAAATTCTGACTATTTTGTAGCAGTCAAAAGTTACGAAAAACTGTGCATCATTTTGCTGAATGACCGAGTCAGAAGGGGCATGGGTCTAGCACTGGGTAGATCACAGACTTATTTCCGTGCATGTTTACAAAGACTTGATGCGATGCAAATCAGGTTGTGACACCCAGAGCTAGACCCATGCCCCTTCTGACTCGGTTGTGCAACAAACGATGCATAGTTTTTCATAACTTTTAAATGCTACAAATTGTCAGAATTTGGCAAAAAGGAGAAATGAAAGGTGCAATGCGTTTCGAACTGGCACAAAGGTTTGAAAAATACACCAGTTAATGTTCTGTGGCTGAGAAGACAAAACATAATAAAGTGCATGTGTTATCAACCTTGAATTGTTGTTTGCACATGTATTTGACACTGTGCCATAAGCCATTTGTATGTTCATCTTGGCATAGAAAATCAAATGCAATCAAACTGAATTTCAGTTGAACTCAATCGGAGTTAATGAAACTAAATCCTTGTATTGGGTTTGATTGAGTTTGGCAATTAAAAGACTGGTGTTGTTAAACTGGTGTTGAAAGTCAATAACAAGTTTTTGGAGGCTCAAGTTACTGCATTATTCCTGGGAGTGTTTCAGATGGTAGTAAATGAAGAAATTCTGATGAAATGGCTTCAGAGGAACTCTGGATTGTGACTAGCTTTCAATGTGTGGTGAACGGATACCCGGAGTGCTTCTTTGACGTGAAGGGTGGCAAAAGTTTGAAAGTTGTAAAGGGGAAAAACGCCTCAAGTAATCATTGTGTATAAATAAACCCATGGGAAAAGAAGGGAAAGCAAAACTAACATATATATAATTTTCACCATTAGTAAAGTATGTGGGCTACCAAATGATTTAATGATCGTAAAGGTCACTGGCGAGAAGGAGGTGGTATCAATGTTCGATTGCCGAGCTCAATCTAATTCAATCCACCGATTGAGTTCAAAATGTGTTTGATTCAGTTTGAGTTTGAAAGTTTCCTATGCTGGGTTTCATTTGTGGTGTGATATTATACTTTATTATATTATGCCGACTGTTTCACAAGGACTGAGAACTACCAAATTCCTAAATTTGATTTTCTAAAATCGATAGTAACAATTCAACTGGTTATTAATTGATTAAAAATGCTAAATGAAGGTAAAGTCTCGTGCCAAGTGGCCCTGATATTGCTGGAGCTTATTCTGGTTAATATCCTGTTGTACAAAGTGCAGGGAACATTTATATTTATTTATTTATTTATTTTTTTTTTTATTTAAACAGCATGCACTTTATTTGCTCAAAATGCTCAAAATAATTTTATTAACAATTAAAAAACGCATAAGGGCAAGACAATTATGAAGATGCTGAAAAGAGGTCAAAAGTGTTAATCGTCTTTCTTGAAACGCTTACTTTCAATAATAAGTTTTTGTACATAAAAAAAAACAATTCCTTGTTATGATCTAATGTCAAGACAGATGGACCATTTAAAAAACTACTCAGTAACGTTGAATCGGGAATATTTCACCACTTTTCGGCAAAAAGAGTCGCAGCACAGGTGCATGAGCAGGTGAGATCATAAGGCAGCATAAAATGGGGATTTCATAAAGTAGTGTCTAACAGTTTTGATTGGCTACACAAAGACAGGCTAGAGAAACTTTTTTACCTATTCTAAACAAATAATAATTAAGTGTACATGCATCAAGCCGCAGGTGAGTGTGTAATACTGAGGAATATATACCGGTATCTATTGAAAAATCAAACAGGGTATTATAAGGCACTATATTCCCTCTGGATAGGATGTTAGTCCACAGGAGGGTTGCCTCCAGCAGCATTTTGCCGGTGCCTATTTATTCTGACACCTGGGTAAAATGTCTTGCCCAAGAACACAACCCAATGCCCTGGTTCAAACTCGGACAGTCCAACCTGGAGTCAAGCTCGCTTGGCTACCATGCCTCCAAAAAAATGAATAAAATTAAGATACTAAATATTTAATTTATACTTTATTATAGCAGTTATAAAAAAAATTAATACTAAGTGGAAGAGCCCAAAGGCTTGACAAGAAATTAAAAACATTAAAGAGAACAAGCAAATTAATTTGGCCTGTTTTTGTAAGTTCAGCTCATCACCATTCACAAGCAAATTATCATTAAGTACAAACTGAGTACGTATTAAGGCAATTTGGGTTTTCTTGTTTGTTCATGTTATCTTTTATTAACCAAACTTAGCTGGTCTTTATTGAAGAATCCTGACCTTGGTTATGAGTATACATACATGATCTTGATCAAGATTTTTACATACCGTCATGTAATAATCTTGTGATTCCACTCTTAGTTTTAATATTATTTTTATCTGTACATATATTTTTATACTGGTTCTTTGAGCCATTTTCTCTTTTCTTTATTATTTTTAGTTTATTAGTTTAATTATTTTTCGTGGTATGTCTGTAAAGTAGTGAATTAGCTAAGAACATTGGCACGTAATAAAGGGTATTGTATTGTTGTATTGTATTGTCAGACCTCATGCCCGGTTAAATAGAGTTATAAGTGCAAAGACACATAACTTCATAGTAGATAAAAGTAAAATGTTCTGTTCTATTTTATTTACTGCTATCAGATATAATTGCACATGATTGCAACATTTATTTTGCACATAGTTACCTGTCCTGATTGCTGTTGGGATTGCATTCACCATCCTCGTTATACTGTGGCTGATTTGTAGACGTAGGTCAGTTGCTTTTTTGTTGTTTATTTGATGTATTTTGGTTTGTTAAGAAATTCGCTCTTCCAGTGACAGAATAACAGTACTTGGCTTGGTTGCTAATTTTATTTTTGTGCAAAGCAGTTGAAAATACTTCAGTGCAGTATTATTAAATATTTTATTTGTTGTCTAGAATCATCCAGAGATACATATGATAAATCAATGCAATTACATACTAAAGAACAATTTGATATTTTTCCTTAGAAAGATAACCGTGAAAACCATGTAAATTTTCATGTTATACTAGCTACATGTAGGACCATACTTTTTCCATTGAATATCTTCAATTTTTTTTCAAACTTTCATTCCTTCAGTTTCATTTGTGTTTTGTGTCAGTGAAGGATTTTTTCAAACACATTCTTTTTGACAGACAGGCTCTGCCAAAAATGCTTGATGAGCTTATTCATACCTCCTCCTCAGAAAATATATCCAAACCAACATTTACCCAGCATTTTAATAAAAAAATGTAGACCACAAGTTGTCAGTATTATATATTATAAATTATGTCATTATTGAATATAGAGTATGTGTGTTTCTGGTTACTTTTTATTTTCTTTCAGGGGACAGATTCGGTATAACCAAATTATACGCGATGAAGAGAAATCTTTAAGCCAGAAATGGGATGACGAAAAAAGAATGCAAAAGATCGCAGAAAGAGGTGGCATATCATACCATAGAACAGAGGAATTGAGGGGATGGGAGTTAGACAGTTTTAAATGATAAATGTGGTTGTACACCAGCTTTCAGCCTTGAATTAAAAAAAGGGAGGGTATACATCTCGATGTGCCACTGGGACAGTATCTATTGGGGCTGTTTATGTGCACAGACTGCCAACGGGGTCAATAAGCAAGTGGAGTAGGCTATTTTTTGCCTGTACACAAAATAGAAAATTGGAAGTAAATTAGACAGCCGTATTGTTTTTGTGAAAGTAAAGAATTGTGGACAAAGGTTTCTTTGGAAGAATTGTAAAATGAAATTACAGGATTGCATGATTACATGTATCTCTATGCTCCCAAACTTGCCAATGCCTGAGCGATTTACCTAAAGCTGTTGGTTTATACAAGTATTATTTCAATAAATTAACAATCCTGATTATCGTAAGGGAATAAAATGACTTTTTGAGGGAATATTGTTTATTTGCACCTGCGTAGTGTCATTCGTGGCCCGAGCGAGAAGCATGAGTAACGCAAATGACACTACAAGGGTGCAACTAAACAGTATTCCCGATAAAAGTCATTTTATTATCATTTTATTATCAATATACAAGGCCAAATAACATCCTGCTAACAAACAAATTTAATAACGTTTTCAAGAATACAAACAAGAACTTAGTTCGTGCTGAAAAGGTTAAAGCAGGACTGATAATTTAGTTTTGAACAGGTGTAGAACTTTGCGGATATAGCTATGAACTTACATTTTTCAGTTGATCTTCGGTGTAAAACTCCCGCAGTACTACAGCCGAGCTAATTTTTCTTGACCGTAAGAATCAAGTGAATGATGTTTCACTTCTCGTAAAAGATGAAAAGAACTTGCTTTCTTTGTTTCTTCTGGATTGTGCTTTTGCTTCTAGCCTATCTTCAAGTCTAAATCTGATTTCTGTCTGCATTTTTCCCATTTATAACAAGTAGACTGATTTTTTTTCTCTCTCAAAACTATTTGTTTAGTGTGAAACTGAACTTCAAAGCTTGCTGTTCACTCATACACACCTTGATGGTTCTCCCGCATCAAACGGTGTGAACGTAATCAGCTTCAGGGCCGCCTGGAGTCATTTGCAGCCTGCACAGCGTGTGTTTTGACAAGGCCGGAGTGTATATTGACATAATAATTCAAATCATTTATTAACAATTGCTGTCTTCTTCATTACAGATGCAGTATTGTTGAATTGTTATTATTATCTAAAGGACTCAAGAAAATACAGTTTTATTGACCACTTACCAGATATAGGTAATAATTTAATATGCATTGACACTACAGAACAAATTTTAAATTAAGATAATTATGCGATGACCACACATTTAGACTATATCTTCTAAAGGAAGAAATCACCCTAAGCCCCAAATAAAAGCAAAGTGTCATGATGATCATGTCAATTACGTAGACCTTTATAATTTGTCTAGCTGTGCAATGCACAACTTTTTTTCAGGAAGCCGGATGGATAAGCAATGGTTCCTTGTGCGGGACAGTAAACAAGAAATAGATGCAGTGTTAACGATGCTACCTTGGTGTTCGCAATGTACCATTTCCTTCAGCAAAGGGACAAAGAAAACTTTAAAAGAGCTATTTTCACTTCTGCAGGTGTGTAATACGTTCCATCCTGCATTCAGTGAATCAATTCTATACACCTCCACATATTTCAACTACTGTATTTTACTGTAAGCTGTGATCTGAAAACAGGAAGACAGTTTTGAAACTAAAGCCAGAAACTTATCCTATTAACTATAAAGTTTTCATACTTAAACACCTACTACTTATATTGGTAATGTTAACATAACTGAGTGGAATGCAATTCTATCTGTAATGATACAAGTGATTAAGAAAATTGGACAACTGTGAAGTTGGACTCCAATTTGTTAATGATGAATATGAACAGACCGGCAACTGGATGACACAAAGTTCTGTTACCAATTACAGTGCTACGCGCCTCACCGTTGCCACTCAAGAAAGTTTTTGATTAAATTTTGACATCTTTTTGACAACTTTTTGCTAACTTCAAAGCGAGCCAGCCAATCAGAACATGAGAATTTCCAAGGGCGGAGATGTCAAATTATAAGTGCATTCACTCCCTTGGGAATTTACATTCTCATGTTCTGGTTGGCTGGCATGCTTTGAAGTTAGCAAAAAGTTGTCAAAAAGATGTCAAAATTTAATCAAAAACTTTCTCGAGTGGCAACGGTAAGGCGCGTAGCACTGTTATCAAAATTGAACAACAAAATTTGAGAAACAAAAGTGATCATTTGAGTGACCTGACCGTGAAGCGTGAGTCTGATTTGTTAATCACATGAAGCACAAACAGACAGAATTGGATGACATGAAGTCCTGAAGTAAAAAATCAAAACTATGATAAAAGTTAAGAAACAAAGTGACCATTGGTTAAATTAAACTTCCTTAAAAAAGAAACTTAACAGTTGACTTTTTTGTGATGGAAATGCACAAGAAAATGATAGTTGATAGTCTCTATAACAACATACACAAATGACGTGTACCGGCCAGTTGTACAATTACAAGGATGATGTGTTATCTGTCCCATTGCAATGTCTGATTGCCAGCATGACATATAAACTGTCCTATTATACTTGCATTATGCTGTTTTCATTACTGTTTGTATTGCCCACTTCCCTACTCTCTCCCCCCTTACTTGAAATTTTAATGACACTTGTCTAGTATATGAAATGTTGTTTAGATTAATCAGTGGGATAACGAAAACACGATATTACAGCTAGTAAAAACATATACATAAGTACTAATTAATATGTTTTTAGCTTCAACTGTTGAGTGTTTTTGCTTTGCTAGCATCCATACTTGCTTCCTGTCATGGATGTAGACTTTGTGTTTGAACAGAACCTGGTTATGTTCATCCATCCATTCAGATCTGCAGGATCTCTAAAAGATGTCATATATGGGGTAATCGAATGAAATTACTATAATAATATTTTGGATTTAAAAAAATAATAATTCTATTGTACCGGGTATGTTTGTTTTTGTTGGAGGATTTGACAGCTATCCTCTGAAGAAAAATGTTCAAACTTTGGATAAGAAACAAATTACAACAAAGATAATTGTAATTTGTAATTTGTTAAAAGCAAATGTTCAGGCCAAATAGGGCATTTTGATAATAAATCCGGCCCCAATAATGATTGAATGGATCATCGAATAAGGGTTTGACATAGTACTGGTACATGACGATAACAGCACTTGATGATGATAATGATGAATAATAATTATAATGAACAATTCAAAATCCATATCTTCCAAAACTCTTTTCAACTAAAGATCTATTTGCTGCCCAGATGATGAATTGTTATTGTTATTGTTATTGTTATTGTTATTGTTATTGTTATTGTTATTGTTATTGTTATTGTTATTGTTATTGTTTGTTATTGTTATTGTTATTGTTATTGTTATAACAATAATAATTATTGTTTTGTTATTTAAAAAAAAAACGTTCGAGCAGCAGTGTTTTATCAGGTTGCCGAGTGTTTTAAACCCAATAAAACACGTGCTGCGAGTTTTTTTTGAACAGCTTCAAAAACATTTGTGATAGATCTATTCATTTTTAGAATAATCCTCGGGTTGTTATTATTCTTGCAGAGAAAATTGGCTGTAAAATTTAGCCGTGTCTTCATCAGATATCATTAAACATTAATTTCTTTTGTATATCCTTTATTAATTATTAATGTGTTTTTGAATATTTTATAGTGTCCATAATTATGTCATGGTTAATCTGAGACTTCTTCCGGCTGTACATATCATCTTTGTTCTTTTTAGTCTCGTCCACAGTCATTATGGGAAGACAAGTATCAAGTGAAAGGGAAATCTCTATCGCTTACACAGATTCGAAATTATGGACGACAAATTTTAGAGGTAATCATTGTCATGTTCAGTGGTATTCTTACCATGAAAGGGTGACTACAGGTTATGTACCACTTTCATCTCATGGTGCAGGTTTGATCTGTTACTTGCATGACGTAGAATACATACTTGAACAATGTTACATCGAGCAGGTGCAAGTGTCACCATAAAATTACCTCAAGTTGGTAACCATCGTCAGCTGAGTGTTTGGAAAGCACATTCTGTGCCACCGTCTGCCATAAGGCCTGGGTATTAATCCCTGACCTGCCTGCTGTAATGATGGTTACGTCAGGTCTTTGCTTTTGGCCTCGTTCATTCCTTCGTCCGTCCGTCTGTCGTCTGTTCGGTCGTTCGTTATTTTTTTACGTTCGTCTTTTCGTCTGTTCGATCATTCGTTAATAATTTGTCTGTTCGTTGTCCGACCGTTGACCGTCCATCCACTCGTTTGTTCGTCCCTTGGTTTGTTTGCTCGTCCGTTCGATAATTTTTCCGTCCGTCCTTTCTTTCATTCAAGTACGTTCGTTCTCTCATTCGTTCTTTCGTTCATTTATCCAATCGCTTTCTTACTTTGAATACAGCCACCTTTCTTTGCTCTCTTCGCATTGTTTGTACGTGTCAGTGACCAACACGAAAGCCTATGCTACTTTGGCCACTGAGCACACTTTATTTTGACTATTTATCGTTATATTTCTTTCCTTTCTTGTGTATTTTCTATAAATACTGTTAAAGTTAAAATTTCTGTAAATTGTGTAAAACAATAACAAATCCGAAATCTGAATCGCTCCAGGCCAGTTTGGCAAAGCCGTTCGGGAGCGAAAAAAGACGGCTCTATATTGAAGGCTTTAGCCTGGGATTATCTGCTTGTTTGTTTGTGGGATAACCTTTGAAAAACCTAAAGCCCATTCCTAAAATAGTCCTAACTTATCATTCTTTCTTTCTTCTTCAGGCTTTGCTTTACCTGAGAGGAAAAGGTCTCCCAGCTTGTGGTCACTTACATTCTGGGAACATATTTATAATTAATGGGACCGCCAAGTAAGTCAGAAAGGTTTTTTTGTGTGAGTGGTTATATTCAATTCCCTTAGTGTGTGAGGCGAGCAAACATCATATGAACTCATGGCCGTGCATTTCATATCTGTTTATACCGAGGAACGTTCCTCGTGGAAATGTGAACAACCTACACACTCAGGTTAAAGCGTCTGAACATATTAAAATATCAGCTGACCACACTTGGAAATTTTTGCCTTCTCAAAGAAAACGTGAAGAAGGAAGGAGTACGAAAGGAAACTTTCATTTGTTGTGCGATGTTTAAAGAAAGCCACGTTCCCCGTCCCATCGTCTTAATGAACCACAACATCTTGACAATTAGCTGTACAATGATGCATTGTGTTTGTATTAATCAATGTTTTCTGTAGACTTTCTGGTTTTGAAAACTGTCTGTTTGGCTGGAAGTCAAGACTGTATCCTACAATAAAGAAGAATATCAAAGAGAAACAAGCTGACGTCGATATTATTCAGTTTGGTAAGAATGTACTGTATGCTCTGTAAGTTCAGTAATGTCTGAAATTTTTCATGTTCTGTAAGTTCAGTTTTGACTAAACTTTATAGAATCGTTTATTGACTAACACAGGCCTACTCTTATACGTACAAAAAGTACCTATTAAGTGAAAAACAACTTTTTATCCAGAAACTTTTATCATTAAAATAAATTTGCCAGTTTCGCTGTGGCCTGAATTGTTACTGTCGTTTTTAGTGTCTAATTTTGGAATTTGTGATTCTCTGAACAGTGAGTGCCTGTGGAATAAAAAAACGGTTTTTAAACCCAAAGTATATTTTACTAAACAAAACAAACAAGTTTAGTTAAGCTAGTTGCGAAAATACAAAGAGAATGACAAATTAAAAACAAAAATTACTCAACAGTGCTTATACTACACACCACTTAATGTGCTTACATTATATATAATATCCGCATCACAGATTGAGTAATTTCGTTATACATTGCACTTTATCTGAAGTATTTAAAAAATGTTCCCCTGCATGCAATTTTTCGTGCAAGATGTTACACGACAGCACATACAAATTAAAAGATATACGCAAAGTACCATCTAATCCATCCGTCTTCGTGTATATTTTAAAGTATTTTATAATTACGGTAAGCGATGATGTTGATGTTGATGATTATGTTGATGATGATGCCAATGACAACGTTGATGATAATGACGAGGATGAGGGTGCACTTGAGTGCATTCTCCGTACAGTGTTCTCTGTGTTTTTACTCTGTTATCAAGATAGAACATAGGCTTATCATAGCCAAGCCAATTCACGCTCTCACGCTATTGTTCTTATCGTTATTATTCAGGTCACCTTTTGTACGAAATGTTAGCTGGATGGGAGCTAACCACGGCGGAACCAAAAAGAGAACAGCTAATGAGCTTTAGAAATGTAGCAGTCGTAGAGGTTTGTTATGAACACAGTACTTATTTAAAAAGAGATAACAAACGGAGGTATTTTGCAAGTTTCTCATGCGAGAGTGAAATGAGTGAAACAGTGAAATGTTCGTCCGAGTATTTAATCAACCATTGAAAAAAATCAATGTACATTTTGTACTTTGTTCTTGTTATTTTATATTGTTATGTGTCATATTTTTTGGTGTTTTTTCTTGACCTAATAATATGGCCAAATGTGTGATGGTGGAATGAATTTTTGTGTATGGTGATCTTTATTTACTTTGGGGGTTTCGATCTCCCATTGTCATTCATATGATGAAGATAACGTTCTAATTGAAGTTCCATAAACAGTGAGTGATCCACATATAGCAACCACAAGTGGAACACTTTATGTACAGTTTTGGATTGGCTCTCGAAACTTCTTCTCGAAACTCTACGAAACTAGTAATTCAAACCCGAATCACGAAAGGTTTAAGTTCTTCTTTGAGTCCGACGGCTTAATGAAGCTTGACGGTGAGATGTCCGACAGCTGTGAAGGTTTACTAACCATAGAAGAATGTACGAAAGTGTTAAGTAGTTTTAGTAACGACAAAACACCAGGATCCGATGGTCTTACAATTGAATTCTATCGCTTCTTCTGGGATGCTCTCGGAACCTTTGTTGTTGACAGTTTCAATTACGCTTTCCAAAGAGGGAGTTTGTCTATCTCTCAAAAACTGGGAATAATAACACTGATTCCCAAAAAGAACAAAGACCTAGAACACCTAAAAAACTGGAGACCGATCTCATTGCTAAATACTGATTACAAAATTGCTACGAAAGCTATTGCCGCACGCTTGGGAACAGTGTTGCCTTCAATTATCCACCCTTGTCAAGCCGGGTACATAAAAGGAAGATATATTGGCGAGTGCATTAGATTAATATCAGATACAATGTCCTACACCAAAGAAAATAATTTAACTGGCGCTGCAGTCTTCCTCGATTTCGAAAAAGCGTTTGACTCAATCGAATGGAATTACCTACAAAAATGTTTAGAGGTGTTCGGCTTTGGGCCACAGCTTCGACAGTGGGTTCGAGTATTTTACAGTGACATATCCAGCTGTGTTCTCAACAATGGTTTTGCCAGTGAGCACTTTTCATTGAAAAGAGGCGTCAGACAAGGCTGTCCGCTCTCGGGTTTACTTTTCATAATAGGTATAGAAATTCTAGGAAATGCTATAAGAAACTCGAATATGATAAAAGGTATTGAAATCGAGCCCGGAAAATCTATTAAGCTAACTCAGTACGCGGACGACACCACAGTCATTGTAAAAGATTCTCAGTCTATACTCCACCTCTTTGACCTACTATCACAGTTTGAACAGTGTTCGGGGCTACGAATCAATGAAACAAAATCAGAGCTGCTCTGGTTGGGATCGTATCGTTTTCGCAAAGAAAAAATTCTAAACCTCAGACTTTGTGATGAGCCCATTCTAGCCCTCGGAGTTTACTTTTCCTACGATGATAAACTGGCCGCACAAAAAAACTTTTTTGACAAGTTAGCCTCATTAAAGAAAACTTTAAACATCTGGTCATCTAGAGACATATCGATTTACGGCAGAATAAATATAGTCAAAACCCTTGCTTTGTCGAAACTAACTTTTGTCTGTAGCGCACTCGATACACCAGATTCCTTCACAGATGAGGTCAATAAAATAATTTTTGATTACGTATGGAAATACAAAAAACCAAGAATTAAAAAAACCACAATCTTGAAATGCAAAGAAGAAGGAGGTCTCAATATGACTGATTTCACACTATTTGACAAAGCTTTAAAACTGTGTTGGGTAAAACGTCTATGCGAGGAAGAAATGTCTCCTTGGAAAATCATCCCGACATCCCTCCTTTCCAATGTTGGAGGAAACCTTCTTTTTCGTTGCAATTACAATGCTAAGTATCTAAAATTAAACGACCAGCTCCCAGTTTTTTATAAAAACTTAATAATCTACTGGCAGGATGTTCTAAACGTCGACGCCCCACAATTTAAAGAAGAGGTGCTCAACCAAATAATTTGGAACAACAGATTTATCAAAATAAATAACCTGTCTGTGTTCTACAGGAATTGGCACCTTGCTGGTATTCAGCACTTCTCTTCATTATTAGATGACTCTGGAAAAAAGTTCCTCACTTTCGAAAATTTCAAGAACAAATCCAACTGTAACTTTCTGCAGTTTTATGGACTACTGTCTGCAATACCACGCCAGTGGAAAGACTGTTTAAACATTCCTGATCCACAAGAGACCCTCACTCACCAATTTGTTATTGAGAAGTTGACTTGTAAAACGATATATAACTCGCTGATAAGCCATAAAAACCTCCCGCCCCCTACAGCTGACAAAAGGTTAATAGAGTGCGGTTACGATTTGAACAAGCGTCGTATCATTTACTCGCTACCCTTTCGTGTTACAAAGGAAATCAAATTAGCTATTTTTCAGTATAAAATTATCCACAATATATTTTGCACCAACAGCCTGTTGTATAAAATGAAAAAGAACAACTCGCCTGACTGCCCATTTTGTGTCGATACCGACCAAACAATCCTCCATCTGTTCGTCAGCTGCCCCCAAGCCCGAGCCTTCTGGTCAGAATTTTTGATTTGGTACAATAACCGCTGCAAGACCACTGCCACTCTTACAAAAAACGATATAACATACGGTCTTGTAGACAATTTTACACTTTGTTTAACCCTAAATCATCTCGTTCTTATTGGAAAATATTTTCTGTACAAATGTGCCATTGACGAAGTTAGATATCATTTTGCGGACTTCACCGCCCTTGTGCAAGAAAAAATCGACTTGGAGAAATACATAGCAATAAAAACAAACAGACAAAATACCTTCTCTAAAAAATGGCAATTTTTCCTTTAAAAATACATAGCGAATATCTGTATCTTAATCACCTGTATCTAGTATCTGTACCCAGCCTAAGCATTGTATTGTAATATCTTGTTTCTCGTTTTTAAAAAATAAGTATAGTTTTGTTTTGTAATATACAATGTAAGTCGTGTATGTGTAGAAAGTGCAATCATTTGTAAAGAAAAAGTTTTGTAAGTAGTATGAACAATCTGTACATGTAAGCGTGTTGTCACATTTATTAAATTAAAAAAAAAAAAAAAAAAAAAAAAAAAGTTGACTGGAATACTATTATATATAATATTATTTTTATATGTTGTGTGAGGAAACATAAACATTCTATCGTTTTATCATCACCGCAGGTTTTAAATTTTATCTTCTTTGATGAAAGTGAAATGTATCCTACATTAGATGAGGTATGTTGGAACTCATTTCTCAAGCTGTGTTTTGTTGTTTGTTTGTTTTTATTAATTTATCGTTGTTGTTTTCACTACTTATTGCTTGATTCTTAGAAACGTACAGTATCATGCCATTTGACACGATGGCCCATGCATTGTATAATTGAGGCTAGCCTAGATAAATGTACTAGCATTTACACATTTATATCATTTTTGCTTCCAACTAAAGTTAGCCAGATTCTAGTAAAAAGAGAAATGCGATTTCAAAAGAGTTCAAAGCGAAACTGGAGTAACCAAGTAACCAACTTCACTGTCTAATTTATGTTAATCGAGTTTATTTTAAAAGAGTTACATGTAAGTTCACTAGAAAAATGGCAACCCAAAGTTTTGTAAGATATTATTGCTTAAAATTAACCTTCTCTGGACAAGTAAACATAAATTTGGTCTAAAAGGTGGAGCTAATCGTATTTAGAAAATTTCTAATTCAAATCTACAATGAATCAATGTGTTATTGGGGCTTTAACTGAACCCATTGTTGTAAATTTTTATATAATGGCAAATGATAAAAAAGTAAAATAAATAACCCTAGGGACTGGATCATTCAGCCGTTTTAGTCAGTTTTGGAAACTGTGCTTTCTGGTTTGTTTCTGGGTATTACGTGTATACTTTTTTGGCAAAATGATTTTCTGGTACTCACGTATGACAGTTACATCGTTGATCAAGTGTCTTCATTTCAGCTTGTCGCCCATCCATTCTTTAGAGGTGGTGACGTCAGTGGTCTAAAAAAATTTAACCCTGGTCCTGTGAGTTTCAAACATTTCTATTTTTCCCTTTTTTGGTTATTTTTGTCTTCCCTGTCATATGTAACATTACCGATTACCATTGCAGGTCCATTTTAGTTCAAACGTCAAGCAGCTCCTCAAACTTTGTCGGAAAGATAGCGAAGAGGGACAAAGGTAAGATAACAATATACAGTGACTGTAAACATGGTCTTTAAATATTCTTTATAATCTTGGTATATAATTATCAACGTTCATGTGTCAAGGAACTGACGACAAACGATATTAATGGATAATTGGTGGCTAGCTAAAACAAATTATGAGCTCATTAGCGCTTTTGCCACCCAGAAATTTGGAGTTTTTGAAAGATTTCTCCTTGAATATTACACGCAAAGAGCTAAAAATTTCACCGTATACTAAATATCACTAGCTCTTTAACTATTTGGAGTCCATTCATATCTTACATGTTGCCTTCTGCACGCCAAGCCTGATGCTAATGAAAAAAAAGGTAACAATGACGTCAGCATGAAATCCCCCTATAGTCCTCGGCGCGAACGACGAGCTCTCCCACTTAATTCGCGCTCACTTTCGTTCTTTGCACTCTGTGAGCAAGGCTACATTTTAAAGTGCGTACACGATTACTGAATTAAAAAAAATTGTGACAACATTTGTCGAGATTTTTAACTGAACTAAACAAATTCTGTCAACCCAGTGCGTGCAAGAAAGGGGGGATGTAAAGGATGTAGAGCTTTCAGTTTAAAACGATCATAGATCTAACTGAGGAAAAACGAAGATTTCATTAAGATAGTTATCAATATATAACAAGAGTATTCAGTTTTAAAAGTAAATAAAATTATGGAATAATCACATTTTCGATTTGAGATAAAAACGAAGATATGTAGAAATCTTAACCACATTTATGAGATGAAATGGATACCTAAAAGGACAAAGTTATCAAGAACAATTTAAGTTCTAACGCCTCGAGTATTTTTTTATTATTCCCAAAAAAATTCAGGGTTTTCAACAGTTTTGTAAAGTAGCGGACATATTTGTGAAAGCTCCAGACGTGATTTTTTTTGGGTGCCGCGAAGATCAGTTGATCACTTTGGAGATCGCCTGTATTTTCTTTTTCGTTTTCTTGAGATACAATCTGTCGTATTTTGATCGTTGGATAAGGGAAATAAAAGCTTAACCTTCCAAATAGTGACCTTATTAGCAAAGAGCAGTCGCGACACGTTTTAGTCCTTGCGGGCGGGAGAAAATTACCATTTTTACTACTCACCGCGTTAATTCAATGAAACACTAATTCAGACCCATCATGCCCTTAAACTACCTTGCTTTTTCTTGGCCGTCAGCAGGAAGAAATCGTTTATTCGCTTCATTTAATTCTTCAACAGTTCGACTAACACGTGTTGTGTGTTTTGTTGTGTGTTTTGCCTGGGAATTTCCCGCAGATAGTCACTTCAATTCCCTTTAAATGAAAATGGGAACCAATAAAATATTCCGCTTGATAAGCAAAGAAAAAAGATTAATGTGGCAATTTTGAAGAATTTGGTTGCTTATTCTGTTATCCTCTAGTCAGTAAGTCGATGAGATGCTTGAGTAAAAAAATATGATAGTAAAAAATAAAATAAAATAAAAATCCCAAATATTAGTATCAAAGTGCCGGACGTGGAACGGGAAACAACCGGACGAAACGTCCGGCCTCCGGCCTCAAACGAAAACCACATGTGTATTGTCTTTTTTGTTGTCAGTTGTTTGTTATGTAGTGATTAGAAGTAGTTTTAGTTTCGTGATAAAGAAATTTGCTTTACTATTATCAACAACAGTAAAATACCAGGTGAGCTTTCGCACGAAAACATGATATCTTCACATGTGAAGATAACATGTTATCTTCAAATGTGGAGATGACGATGATGATGATGATGACGATGACGACGACGACGATGAAGACTTTATTAAAATGTTAGCTTTATACAAATTAATTGCTGACACTATTAGCATGCAAAAATATATCTTAACTATATTACATAAAAATAAAATATATACCGTACTAAAATATTGAATTATTAAAGATACATACTAAAAATAAAATATTTTGGGAGATATCACCGTTAAAAGAAACCTTTGAATGCAGGGAACCACACAACGCAAAGTAATAGTCAGTAGTTCTTGTTGCCGGATCTCTTTGTAGAGATGCTCGTACCAGACGTCACTGTAACGTGTAGAACAAAAAAAAATAAACTGCAAGGCTGGCACTACGGCAAAGGGTACTTTTAATAAGCCAATATTTCGACTAGTACAACTAGTCCTTTAGGGCCAGTGCTGCTATGAAAAAAATAATAACGGTTTCCGGCCCTGAAGAAGACCGGTTGTGCTAGTCGAAATATTGGCCCATTAAAAGTCCCCTTTGCTGTAGTGCCAGCCTTGCAGTTTAATTTTCCAGTTCAAAATATCATCGTTGCTATGGTTATGTAATAAATCGCACCTTTCGCAACGAAAATGAAAAGGTTTGGAATTTCATTGTTGTTTATATAATAAATAGAATATCACATGGTCGCTTGGAGATACGAAATTTCTTTTCTCGTGTTGAAACACATTTCACTCGTTCGCTGCGCTCACTTATGAAATATCTTCAACAATCGAAGAGAAATTTCGTATCTCCGTGCATGTAACATCCTCTATTTACCCTTGGCAGGAAACGAAAGATGTCCAGAAGGAAATCAAAATCTGACGATGGAAAAGTTGCGTCTATGGAGAGAAGTAATTCGAAGTAAGTTGATAAGTTTAGTTAGTTCAAGCTGGGAGATGGATGCGGTGGGGTGGGAAGGGAGGCTGCCACTTGTTAAATTGAAGAGGGCAATCATTCTTTAAATTATTCTCACCATAGTTTACACATTTTCCTGTACTGTTAGTCATTATTTCCTGAGAGATGGTTCATAGTATGAATTCTTTGAATTAAACCCTAGTGCGGGCTGACGTTTAGACAACTCCTAAGGTTTAACGAACAAGTTATTATATTTTTACGAACAAGTTATATATATTTCTTGTTTTCAGACCAAAAGGGAAACGAATGTCCGTGGACAAGGCAGCTCTTCCAGCAGTCCAGTTTCATCCTCTGGCGTCATCTCCTCCCAAATCTTTACCCCCACTCCCTAAGGAACCGCCTCCCCCTCCGCGGCCAAAACGTCCGTCAGTGTCAGTGTCTGAAAAGGGCCCACCAAAACCTCCCAGCAGCGCTGGTAGAGGAGCATTATTGAGTCAGATTCAAAAAGGCGCCAAACTTAAAGCAACAAAAACAAGCGATAGAAGTGCCCCACGTGTGTGAGTGGCGGGGTGGTGTCATGTGACAGGAAATTATTAATTTTTGTGCAGAGTACATTTCATCATACATTGCAACTTTGTATTAACAATTGACCGAACAACCTTTGCTCGTTGGAACTGAGACCATAAGAATCTGCGTAATTCAATTTTATTTGAAGAATCATCTATTGTGAAGCGATTCAGAACAAACTTCCATCGTGGATGCTTCATCATGGAAAATCCAGGCAAAATTTTTCAAGTTATCTGTTCGTTATCTAGAAGCCTGTTCTTCCTTTGAAATTAATTAATGTAATATTTTTCTACCTTGTTAGCTCTTCTTCGAAAGTAGTTTTATTGGTTCGAAAAAATGACGGAGTTACGACACCGAGCTGCATGTAAAAGTTGTCCCGGTGAAAACGTATTTCAAATTTATTAACCATATTTTGAACCTTTTTACAAATTATATGATGTTTCTTACTTGCTGAAATGCCAATTTACCTTTTGAAATTTTGTTGATAAGTTAACACATTTGTCTGTGCCTTTTAAGCTTCTGAAAGGCTCTTATTCAAAGCATTCAGGGCAATATTGAAATTAAGAGTCCTCGGGAAGAAAAAAAACGTATACAACAACAGCAAGAGGTATTCAAAAAGAAGAGAGAATTTCAGAGATTATATTTTATTTTTATAGATTTTTATAGGATGCAGTATTTATTTGCTAAAGACAAAGCTAATAAGCGCTATTTAATTATGTTAAACAAGTAAATTGATTTAAAAGAAACAAAACATGTTTTGAAATATAACATGTTTTTGACATATTATGGCTCATTAGCAGAAATAGCTAATATAATTTGTTGCTTTGTGAAATAGAGAATGACATTTGCTAAAAATAATATAAACTTTTATGTAAAGAATTAGCTTTTAAATATATGCTAGCCTTCAAAGTTCAACCCAGATCATGTGACGGATATACGAAGGAACTTGGTTCTGAAAAAAATTAGTAGAAAAAAGATTGTTCGCCAGTACCCAGGGTCTTTCCATCTTACCTCGCTCTATTTGGTTATACAGTCCATATTTGGAAGTGAAATTATACATACATACACTTGTAGCGATATTTCTTGATCACAAACCTTGACGTCACATTTCTTTTGACATTCAAATAATCCAACCACGGAACTAAAGAAACCATTGTTCCAACAGCCAATTAGGTTCTGGTTTGCATATTAATAACAATGGATGACGTCACGAGAAGCATCGCTATTGGTGAAACCTCTAGCCTGAATACGCACAAGAATTTCCCCTCTTGTTTTGCAGCTATTCAACTGCGTTTTACAGATCTCTCGTATCATTATAATAATTATAAGTCAGAAAATGGGTTACTTTTATTTTCCCTTTTTTCCGTTTTAAGTTTCAGCCATTAAACCGTGATTAATATGCATAATTATAAGCTACAAATCTAATTAAACGCCCTCGGAAAACTTTTTAACTACATTTTTTTTATTATTATTTCAATAATATATGTAAGTCTATGTGTTCAAATAAAGCCGATTGTATTTTCCTGAATTAAAAGCAGAAATAAGCTGTTTTGCATATTGTGCTAAGGAGTTATTGTTAGAATCGCAAAATAGACTTTACCGGAACTTTGCTAGTCGGTATTTCCAATATGTTAAAACCAATGAATACAATGATTGTGTTTTTACGCCGCCGGTCGTATTTTCATAACCTCATCAACTGATCATTTTATCAAAGCCAATCTCTTTTATCCAAACCCGATGCTCAAACCAGATTCGAAATGTCAGGATCTTTGTGTAACTGCTTATCTCGAAACCTCAAAAATCTACCCTCATTATTTTTTGGCGAACAAGGTAAATATTTCTGTAGAAAATATGAATATTCCAATTCCAATATTCCGGAAACACATTTGCCTATTAAGCGTCTTGAGCGACAGGCTTTCGAAAACACTTAAAAGAGAGGTGCGTCGAGAAAGGTGTTTTAAAAAAAGGTTTCAATTAGTGCGTCGGCTTTTAAGGCAAAAGATGCGGCCATCTGTCGCGCCTTTGTTCACGACCTTCGTTTAGGCTTGTTTTTAATTTTACACTCTGTGATGCACAAGAAAGACAGATTTTTTTTGAGTACATGGCATCCACACGACCCGAACTCAAAGAATATTATCTTGGAGTTGTGGTATTAATTATTTTGAGTCGACTTGGCATGTCGGTGCCTATTACAACTTCTTCCCCCAAAACAAGAAAAAGTGCGGAGATTTTATCCAACAATTTCACTGCTGCAAACACAAGGAAACAGAATTTCAGCGCGCTTGAAATTTCACCGACGTGCTCCACTTCGACGGTGTTGTTTCCGTCAATTGCAGTCGAAAATCGGAAAAATGGGAACAAAACTCACTTGGAGAAGCATGGATGCTCTTCCGATCGGAGAAACGACTGTCCTCGATTTGTCGATAAATATTCGTCGTTCTATCTTAAGGTAAGTATGAGAAAAGATTAATTATATTTGATTGTGTGGCTATAAATACTTTTTCCTGGTATATAAAAAAAAAATTAGCAACATACCTTGAACTGTTGTTTGATAACAAGAAGGTTTTTGAAAGACAATTAAATCTAGCGAGTTTATATTTTTTGTATGCTAATAAACTAGTAAATATTTGAAATCGCCAAATGTTTCTCATTTTGATCAATTTGAGGCAATTTGAGAAGAAATTTATGATTAAAAGTTCATATTGAAAACTTTATCTCTGCATTTTTTACAGCAAATAAAATATATAAAACTTGAATTTAATATAAATTTCTGTGGGAGTGATTTATATGCATGTTTAAATTAAAACAAAACGAAATAGCCATGGATCGTATTTAGATCATCTAGTCAGACGTTATCAGGTTAAATCATCTCTACACTACTTGACAAATAGTTTTGAAAAAAAAAATAGTAACACTTTAAATATTCATTCAATCCATGCCTGTCTTGGTACACGTTTTTGTATAAAATTGGCCGTTAAGCTTATTGGTGCGTGGGTATCTTGGTTGGGTTTAAATATGTGGATTGTGATTTTTTAACATAATTCAAATAAGTATTTGAACCCTTTATTGTTCTGTTCACTGGTTGCAAGCTCATTTCTTTCAAGGAAACGTTTAGAAGTGCGGGTTAGAGATTTTCCTTTAGTTTTCTTTTTCGAATGTAGTCTTCGTGATTTCTGATTTCATAGGCATGTAGTCTTCTCCTTTTCAAAGTATATGGTCTAGAAAAGCGTTCAGTGTCTTGACTAGACGTGCGACAAGTCGGTCCTTATGACCCTATGAACAACAAGATCGCTCGCTTCTCGCGACTTCCCGTCGCATTCAGAGACTAATTCCAGAAAAAAAAACCCGACTGCTTTTGCTAATTGTACAGAAATCCCTAATTTCTATCTCTGTTTATATATGTAATAGGACTACATGCTGTCCAATTTGAAAATAATTGGATGAGAAAAAATTCTGAGGACTGCAAAATTGGACGAGGCCATAGGCCGAGTCCAATTTCGCAGTTCGAGGAATTTTTTGAATCCAATTATTTCCAAATTGGACAAGCATGTAGTCCTGTTATCTATTAATTATATAGCATGGCTAGTTTTTCTTGACAATTGATTGGTTTATGGAAGGTATCCAGATTTTTCTTAAATTGGACAGTTTGAGCAAAAACTGTCCAATTTATTTTAAATTTGGACAGTTGGCAAAAATTGCATCTGTTGACAATAATGGATTTTGATGTAGCTATATAATTATATACTCGAAACAACGTACTTGTGGTCGATCGAAGAAAAGTCTCGGGGGTGGGGAATTGTCTCTGTGTGCCCGGGGTGGGGAATAGACCGCTAAATAAGAAAAAAAGGGGAACATGCCCTGGGATATGGTAACAGGTAGAATTGAACCACGCATTATTTTGCACATTTCATGGTACTTAAGGTTCACTTGCAAATAGTTTTTATCCAAAAAGCCTATAGTTAAGTATCAAGCTATAGTCCTTGTTCTCCTTTTTTCTGCAAATAAAATCAGCAAGATCTATCAGTTTAACATAACTGCTCTTGTTGAATAGGAAGTAAGTATAGATAACAACAAACGACTATGCTAACCATGGGATAATTGTAACTTATTTTGAATTTGCCTTTGATCTATAGTTAATCGATTTGTATTTTATCTTTACCATTGTGTTCAAATTTTACTGGAAAATTTGCTTCCATATACCAACTTCGGTGTTTCTGATTGGTCCACAGATTGGCGGCTGGTTAATGCTAGGTATTGTTTCAGCGGGAGTCACCGCGCTGGGCGTCACGCACTACCTAGGGATGAGAAACATGCGCCGACCACGGAGAAGGGAACTGTCACGCATTCTGTGGGTTGAAGCTCTTACAAAGTCCAAACTGGCCAGATTTGTTTAAGAAAAACCAACCGGACAGAAAAAAAAGGGTAGTGTAGCAGCTATCAAAACTACTTTTGTTTGTTATTGTAAGCAGCTTCTATTGTTTTCAAGACAAAGTCATTGTTTCAATTGTTGAGTCTTTTGTTTAGGGCTAGGGTATCAAACCAATCACATTATATGTTAGGAAAGCTGCTACATCGCCCAAAAAAATCGACTGATAAACCTTGCAAATTATAACGAGAACAAACAGCTTATCGAAAAGCCAGAAATTCTCTAAGGCCTCCCCCTTTTTCTTTTCGTTTATCATAGAATGCGTTTCCACTTCACACACTTCACTTGATTTTGGGTCGGTCGGAAAAAGTTGAAAAACAGTCACATGATAGCGGACAGCAACGAGTAAAGAGTTTTTGTTTACAAAATAATTGATTTCCTCCCACGCGGGTGGAAAGACTCTCTTATGGGAGAGTGGCACGTTTTCTCTGAAGTTAAAATTACAGCTGAAAATTGGCATGTACTAAAACCAGGACCACCGGAACACGGAACACCGGAATACCCCAGAATACCAGATTTTTTTTTAAATTTATTGGGCATTTGACGATATTTCTGGTGTTCCGGCGTGTTCCAGGGTGTTCCTGGTTTCAGTACATGCCCTGGGCAAAACATTGTCTATATTAAGTAGAAAATGTTTGACTAGGTCGAAAATTTGGGTCGGACGGACGACGCTAAACACAAAAAAGGGGGGATGGCCTAACTGCAATTTGATCTGGAAAAAAACGCCCTTGATTGCCGAGGTTTGATTTCATTCGATCTTGTGAAGCGGAATGAAACGATACGATCACATCAAAAACTGCTGGCATTCTTTTTGGGTTTCGAATTTGAATGTCAGTCTGCAGTTCAAGGTTTAAAACAAACTGATTCTGTTGAGTTCTACATTTTAATTAGCAATAACCTAAGCACACAAACTAGTAACATGTACAGTTCTCAATACAACTGCCCCCGCCTTGGATATCACGTTTATTAATACGTAATGAAACTTACCTTTATTTTTATGCTTCCAGGCTATTATAAAATTTAACTAAATAAGGCTACAAAACAATTTCATGTGCAATAAGGAAACTGTATTATTTATTTATTAAGAAAATACATTCAGTTCATGTATCCTGGCAATTCACTTGTTGGGATCGTTTTAACCAACGCGACTTCACTCGTACACGCGGCTGTAAGAATTATTTAATAATCGTTGAAACGTCACCTTTTATAAACCCTTTACGCTCTTCTGATCTTTGAAATAACAAAATGAAACTAAACTCGGTTACTTCGGATACAAGTTGCTGTTGTTTCTTTGAGTGAGTTTTGAGTTTTAATTTGTGATTCTGGTCTGTTTACTTTATACGTTTGGTGTTTGGATCGAGTCTGTCTACCCCGTTGCCGATTTGTGTCTAACAAATCAAGTTCTGTACAGAACAATTCTATATCCAGTACTGTAGAATAACTTTTGAATTCAACGAAATAAAGAATTCACTTTGATGAAAGATACACACCTTGAAATAACTTTGCAAATATGAACGCAACAATCTTCCTCTCGTACGTAAAACCTGCCCCCGCAAGAATTACCCAAAGTTGCCTTGCGAGCTTACAAAAAAATTAACCCGGACCTCCGTGCGCGCCCATAAGAGACGACTGGGGACGAGTCAGGTGCTGCTGTGTATTTTAAAACAAGTACAAAATATGATTATTTTCTTTTGTCCAACTTGAGTAACGGCTAGCTGCAGCACAGATTACGGGAAGCCATGGGGCTTAGCACTATCCATCCCATTTGTCTAGACAGAGGTAAAAGTGGCTCAAAGGGACAAAGTCAACTGTTGCACATGCACATTAGATATCATTTCATAGCTAATTTGCATGACACACTTTATCGCGATCCATACTGTTTTGACCAAATATGATAAAATAGTGTCATAGGATGAGAAAAAGTACACTCAAACACAGGTTTTCAATAAATGATTGGAAATCGAGTGAAAGACTGGGAAGATTGAAGCGGATTTCTAGATGTACTCGACGCGTACCTTTGATTTCAGGTATTTTCAAAGTGAGAAAAATTGAAATACAATCTAAAAGAGTGTAATAATATTTTCTTTGAAGTGATGAAGAGATCATTCACACTGATAATCAAGATGATGATGATAATCCTTTGGTTCCTTTGGCCCCTGCTATTCCTGTGGCCCCTTCTACTCGTGTGATCCCTGCTGCTCCTGCGGCCCCACTGCACCTGTCCCCCCTGTTCCTTCTGTTGCTCCCCATATCCCAGGTGCATTTTGCGATAGATCTGCTTGTCCAGTTGCTTATGCATAGAGCTGCAAGACCTACTGGCCCAGTTCCTCATGGTCGTGGTAACGGTGGTGCTGGTTATGGAGCTGCAAGACCTGCTCGTGGTCGTGGTAACTATGGTGCTGCTATGGCATTTTAAAGCTACATCGACCCCTATACTACAAATCCCTTTCCCCCATTTACCGCCACCCGACCAACTGGAATACACTTTGGCCAGCTGCACCTCAGAGGAACCATGACTAAGGCGGTTGAGCTTTTTCATCTTTAGAAATGATAAATAATATTTGTAGTCATAACTACCTGTTAAAACAGTCTAGGATAATCGTCATTATACTTATTTTCCTCTGGGGGGTACCCCACCGTCCGGTAAGGTATAGTTTGTTGACGAAGAGGGGTTACCAAGCAGTTTGTATGGTGCGGCCATCTTGGTGATCTTCTTACCTTGGATTTATTAAAGCAAGCGGCCGCTTGGCGTCGATAACAGGGCCCGGATTGCGTTTCTACTGAGTTAAAATGAAACTAGAACATCTTTTCATGGAATTCACGATGGATTCGAGGTCTCTCGACCATTTTAAGCTGGGGTCTTTCGCTTCCCTAGTCGGACGTTCCGAACTGGAGTGTGCAGCCTTGTTCTTCTCTTTGCAGTGGAGAACCCAGAAAACGATGACTCGCCTACATCATCGGCAAATTAAGCGTTCAGACAACAAGTAAATAAAACACAGTGGAAGTAAGGTAAAGAAATTTTATTTAAGATTTCGCAGCATTTTGGTTTGCTAAAACGTATTGTAAAATGTTCCCACACAAACTATTATAGCGGAGCTCCGGCCGCCAGAAGGGCCGTAGAGCGGAGCCCCATACCCATAGAAATACAACCAAGCACGCATACAAAGTACAAAACAGGAGAACCATGCCTTTCAGTTTTCATGTCAAAATGGCAAGCGGCACGACTCGCAGGCGCGTGCAAAGTACGTACTTACATATTACTGGATTTATGAAAACCAGGTCAAAGAATTAATGACCCCGTTCTCACGTTGTAACGATGAAGACTTGTTAGGCATGTTAATTAGACCTAAAAATCGGGTCAAGAAGGGAGCGAAAAGAAAATAAATAATACTAATAGCAATATTAATAATAATAGTAATAATAATAATAATAATAATATTAATAATCTGTCTTGATTTAGCAAAAAAGTGGCTTGAGGCAATAGAGGAAATGCATGAGATTTCGATCTATTTTGTTTGTTTTGCGAAGTAACCGTCGGTAACTATTGGCCATTCTTTGTATGAAAATTTACCCTACATAATGTCCCCATGCCAAATTCGTGATGTCTGGTACTTTTCGCTGTAGCCCAGCCCCCCCCCCCCACTACCCCACCCCACCCGTTATTTTTGGCCATTTTTACCCAGGCCCCAGCTCGGTGAGTACATCGGTTTCAATTTTTGACACCAAGCGGTAGCTGATCTGTAGGTTTAACAATCCTGCCGTGTAGAGAAAGTTTGCCGGAGGACAACATTAAGTCCAATGAAGGTGGAAGTCCAACGATTTGCAATCTAAGCGTCGGCTATTATCTATCCTTAAACAAAGCTCTAACGGGTGAACTTCAACAACTCGTTACGGCTTGTGCGAGGCGGGATAGTGAGGTGCTTGCTTTAGACGGCAAAAAGTCCTTCGCCACACCAAATAGGACTCCCTACCGGACTTGACGGGTGTTTCGAAGGCGGCTATGCCGATATGTGGCTGGAACTATTCTGTGGCGAAAGACTTAGAAAAATTCTTCTCTAATTTTCGCAGTATTGTGTCCCGCGCAAAAAAAATTTCGTTACATCCGGGCGATTGCATTTAATTTCCTAGAAAATGGCTAGCTGTGTGGGAAAACCGAGGAATAGCGTGGAAGTACAGAGCCCTATTTAATCTGAGTATGATTGATGCATGTTCATGCTTTTATTATGGAGATTTTGCCGCTAGGTAGAAGTGCCAGATCGGTTTTCCGCTGATCTTAACGGCGATTTGTTCAGTTCGGAGGCGTAGTTTCCGGTCGCTGACCGACATGAACCATGTGCGAGTCACTAATCAAAGTACATTTCTCAGCTTTAATCCGGAGCTGCCTAAAAATCAAGCGAATCCTTGATGTTACACATTATTCCTCAGATCATTTTAGACCATGCATGGCTTGCCGGGTCAACTCTTGCGCTGGAAATTTTTAAGTCTGTGATGCCATTTTATGTTGTAAATAATAATTTAATTTTATTAGTAGACTTCGTGATTTTGTTATTATACCCAAACTACAATCTTCTTGCTCCGAAAAGATATAGGTTAGAGTAATTTGCGTTGATTTGAGTTAAGAATAGGCGGTGCCCATTGAAACAGTCCTTACGAAAATATGCCTTCAGAACTATAGTGTCATGTCAAATTTATCTAGCCGAGTTCTGTTGAATCAAGACAGAGTAATAATAACAGTAATACTAGCACTGAACTTTCGGATAAGTGAGTCACCAAGGAGAATAGAAGCTGCCAATCCTTTTAAATTTTATGGCGTCGACTTTGGAGTTTCTGGCGAGAAAACAACCGCTTTTGGCGAGAAAATACAACTTCTCAGGAGTTTCGCTCACAATTTCCTTTGACCCGGTTTACATAAATCCAGTCATGCATACATACGAACATGCGAACGACGTCGCTCCAAATATCAATATGGCGGCCATAGTCGAGAGAGTTCGAACTGGTTAACATTTAAAAGGCGGCCATAAGGTTGCGGGCTCAGATTTAAAACGCAGCGAGGTCACTTGTTTTTTTTAAGTTGACCACTGACCAGGTATTGTTTTTATCATTCTAGCCTGCGATTCGTGTTTACGTAACGGTTCCGATCCGGTCTCTTGTTAACGTGGCCTTGGTCTTGCCTTAGGATACCTCTCACTTAACTCAGTGCATAAAAGTTTTACATCAGGCAAAAGATGCAGATGCAAAACAGGAAGCATAAATGACGTATATTTCGTCTCCAAGTTCAACTTCAATAGCAAACCAATACTTGTATCATGTATTTAATAGACAGCAGGGTTATGATGTTTTTAAAGGGAAAGTCAAATATGCATTTATTCATTAGGATAAGCAACATTTGCTCCACTGAAAATTTCTTTAAGTTACCTGAGCTCTTGTGGACATCTACATTTGGTATACGCATTCGAACTATAGAAACACGTTGAATCAACTCCGAAAAAAGCAAAAATAAAGTACAATGCGTAGTTGAGATTTGTTCAAATTACATTTCTTCAAAGTTTTCGAGAGCTTTACTTCGAGATTTCATTACAAAGCGTTGATATGGGAGGAATGTAACTGGTACACGTGAGACAGGCTTCCTCGAGTTGGAAAGCTTAAAACCTTCCTTACAAAAGGGAAAAAATGAAAAATGTTCAATTGTCACCAACTATTAATACTATTTTTTGCACTAAGCAATATCGATATCGAAAGATATACAGCCTAATCTGATGAAATGAGCACAAAATAGAGTGTTTACACTCACGTGACAAGCGACCACATTGGATTGCTGAAACAAAAGCTGATGTTTCCATAAAAATAGAGTTCAATTTCCGGAGAATTGGTTTGGGACACAAACACGGCCGCCGTTTCTTTGTTTTGGAACACAAATATGGCCCCCGTGACGGTCGCAGGAAAACGCTCCATAGATTTGTTGAACAATCGCGCTTGATGGCGAAAAAAGACCCAAAAAATCTTAGGGAAAATGGGCTGGGGAAAGAATAAAAAAAACAACGCTCGCTAGCTCGAGATTGTGCTGAACCCTTTTATAACTTTCTTGGAATCTCTCAACAATTCTTATCTAAACAGCCGGGAAAGAACAAGTCTCATTTTTTGCAAATCGTCGATGAGCACAGACTTTCCAATGTTCATAAACAGAAGAAACACTATAAATCACGTCGTTATTGTTAAAATTGTCACGCGTGCATAGCGCATAAGCAATAACGATGTGTTCTGTTGCTTAGCAACTGCTTCATGTTGCTCCTCGGAGACGCAGAGGTCTTTTGCTATTAATTCTTCAACTCTCCTTGCATGGATACAGGGCGTGGAAGAATAACAGCCGATTCAGAAGACGACTCTACTCCTGACAAAACAGGATCGTGTTCCAAGTCACTGGCTAATTCCCAGTCGTTTTTAGGATCGTCAAGATACTCGTCTGGCTCTTCGATGTGTTTAACTTCTTTGTTCATTTTCTCCCTGAAGTATTTGACATATGACAGTTCATTTCTCATCATACTTTCGCACATAATTCTCTTCTTCTTGGGAACATTTTTCTTTAGCGAGTAACCCTTGACATAAACTCCAGTGTATGCTTCGTCCAGGAAGTTCCCTTTTTGTAGACAAGCTCTTGACAATGATTCCCTTTTCCGCCTAAAAATCTTTAGTTCTTTTTTAAAACTTGTTCCCTGATCTTTGATCTTTCTCCAAAATGTTCTATTAAAATGTTGATACAGCATAAAGTCCGCTTTGTTCCAGCTCTTGATGTCCTCTCTAACTTCTTGACTGATGAATTTTCGCTTCTGTACATCTTGCCGCTCGTTCAACTTGAAGTACAAAATGTCTTTAAGCTCCCAGCATAAAAGTCGCTTTAACAGTATAAGCGATTCATCAAAGTGTTCCAAAATCATCACAAGGTCGAATTCGCTGTCTAAGAATTCCAGGTACCGTTCTACGGCAGTTACATTTTGGAAATATCGAAAGTCCAGACCCAGATCAAAAAGCATGGGATTTCGCACCAAATGGAGAGCTAAAGTGCCTTTCATTAAAGGCTTTATTTCTTGGAAAGCGGGTGGAAATTTTAAAAAGGTTCCCAACGGGTCTTCTTCGTCTTTAAATCCCAAAGGCTTGGCAAAATGCATGAAGTTAAAGACAGATTCATACTGAGCAATGGGGTCTCTTAGTATAGTTATATATCGACTACGTTCCTTCGGAAATAAATAATTCATCGGTTTTTTGTTGAACCTGGCATGGTTGCACATGATGTTTGCTCCAAAGTTGTATAAAGGAGCTGTGTAAGAGACACGAAATCTCGCCGGCCACAGAAACGTAAAGAGCTGTTTATTTCTCGGTAGCACAAAAGTCAAGTTCTTTGAGTCTCCGTACCTGTTGAGAATATTGGTTATCGTGCTTCCCCCTGTTTTATGCGTCTTAAGAAACAGGACGTGGTTAATCGGTGAACAATTTTGCTTTGGTTTCCTTGCATGCTTGTGCCTCGTAATGGTGTTAAGATTCTCACGTTTTGATGTGATATTTACAAAGTGTTTCGTGAGGATGGCTTTCCTGGCTTTTACAGGTAGGATGCCAGCTGTAAGGGCTTCTGAATTTCTTGCAGATATAATCCTGTTCAAATTAAATCAACAAAAAATAGTTACTCTACATCCAGCTGTAATTTGTACGAAAGGGAAAAGACCGGAGAAAGGTGCAGCGACCGATTGTTAGTTGTGGAGAAATCCAGTTGCGACATGATGTTGTGCCTGGAGCAATGAACCCCAAGAGATCTAGAGGGAGACTATAAATCGGGAAATCTCTCACTTGACCGCAAAGTCTCGTTCGATTTTATAGAATTTCGTGCGCTATTATCTAATTTTGATTTGCTTAAGACTCTGTTCAAAATACGATAAGTTTATTGCATTTTTGGGGTTTAATAGCTGTTCAAAATTAGATATAGCAATATCACGTAGATCTGCTATAGACGTTAAGCGATAACGTCTACATAGCAGATCGCACTTTGAAAGATATTGCCATCAATGCCAATGATATTTGTTACGTTTGATTTTCCTGCCGGTACAAGACAAAATGGCGAGGTAACAATAAGGCCGTTCCGTTACCATATCAGTTATATCTTGGCAAAAAGAATGAGAGTCGAGGAGAATATTATTAAAAAAAATACATAAGAAATATTTCAAATTATGTCAATGATCCAGACCGTATTTTAAAATTTATGCACTAAGTAAATCCTGGTTTGATTTCAACCTTGGAGTTAATTCGGCTCATCGACATATTTTTGCGTCGTGGCAATAATTGTGGGTTTTTTTAAGTGATTTTTTACTCAGCTCAGCCAGCGAGGACCATTCTTCGAAAAAGTGGTTGTCGGATACTAATTCACCGAAATGGAGGCTGGAACCGCGGTGCGTGACACCAGTAAAGATTATCAATATTATTTTTTTCCCTTTGATCGAATGAAGCCGGAAATAATTTCGCAGATGGAAACATGCTCGTGTTTCTTGACAAGAAATGTCAAGAGAGATCATCAACACTTACTTGCGTTTTGTAGTGGGGCCATAAACTGTCGAAGGCAAAATGTTCATTCCATAAAGCACTATGCAAATCAGTGAAATCCCGATAAGACCACAAAAGAGGGTCCTTAGATGAACCGTCATGTCTCCAATCCTTAATGTTTCCCCGTCCACATTGCATTTTTCTAGCCTTAAAGGCGAGGTTCATTTACGACACAAGAATACATCTCCTTTTGGCGACCCGGCTACTGAAGAAGCACAAAGCTATTTGTTTATTCCATGTGAAGATGAATGGAGCAGCGAGTTTTCAAATGTCACCGATTAATTTTTTATGATTTATGGCTTTCCACTTGCTCTTTTCACCTGCATCCCAAGGCAAGTCAGGGATATTGAAAAAGTTACATTTAAAAAATTAAATTGCTAAAAAATGTAACGACTTTGCTACGGCTGCAATTAATAAGCATTCAAATCTTATTCTTTAAAATTCTATTCGAATTTCCGCGACGGAAGGAAAATAATTTTCTTGTATAAAGGGAAGTTGTTGGCAGGTAGCTGGAAGTTTGAAATTTAAGACGCGCGAATTTTCGAGCATGTGACCACTTTGAACGGCCGTGGAAAATTTGGCAACACTACGTTATGTAAATAGGTGAAAAAGCAAAGTGATACTGTATATCAAATTTACTTAACCTCAAACTAAATATATACGCATTCAAACAATAAAGCGCCGTTCTCGAATCAAAGAACTTCCATAACCAAGTCAGTTTAATATATAATTTCTGGTAGGCTTATATTTAGTGCTTCGTAGGTCCATTTCTATAGAGAAGTATGTTATATGAAGTCAATTGCGACACTTATAGTTCAAACTATGTAGTCCGAAAAAGCGCTGGCAGATAAAAGTATCATTTACAACTTCGCTTCCTCTTTTTTATTAAAAACATTTTAGTGATCACCATCTAAATATCAGCAGACACAATTTGGATGGGTCGAGCGCCATATACCAAGTCAATAGCAAGTCCCGAAGTACGTCACAAAAAATACAACAATGGGGCCTAGCCCTTAAACAATAGCACAATAGAAGTCTATTGTGCTATAGAAGTCTATAGAACGACACCATAGTGCATATATTGACTTGTTATATGGAGCATCACCCATTTGGATCGATCTCCTCCAGATTAACTTAAAATCGTCTTGTTGATGGGTCCTACCTCCCACACTCCTACGCGTATATCTCAGTTTCTTTCTCTAATCGGCCCTGTTAGAGACGTTCCACTATAGCGATGTTTCGCGTGACGTCACCCATTGTTATTAATATGCCAACCAGAACCTAATTGGCTGTTGAAACAATGACTTCCTTTGTTCCGTGGTTGGAAAATTAGAATATCAAAATAAATGTGACGTCAATGTTTGTAAACAAGAAATATAGCTATATATGTTTTTTGTTTTGTTTGTTCCATATTAGCAAAATTCCCTAGTTTATTTTTGGAGCTTTCGCCAAGTGGAAATTTCTGTGGCCACAGATTTAATTGACATGATTAATGGTGTGTTCATAAAATTGTTTATTTTTACATTCGAACACAGACGCCGATCTGACATGACTTTGCGGATCAGAAGCATTAAATGGTCAAAATACAAGACGGGTTGGAAGAAAGCAGCAAAGTCTTACCTGTAATGAACACTAATTAACAATTAGTATAAACTCAGCTGTGTGCTATTGGAAATCATTGAATATGATTGGTTCTTCGACTGTTTTCTGTTCGCCGATAGCGTTGTGCGCGTTGCTCTTTGAAGGCAAGTTTTTTCGCCCTCGTTTTCTATGAGCGAATAGTGAACGAGGCGCAGCCGAATAGACTATCGTCGAGAGTTGCTTTTTTTCTTTCCATCAATAACTGATGACCGAGATCCGCCACTATAGTAGTAAGTTAATTAAAAGCACGCTTTTCTTTATCCTAGCAGGGAATTAATTGTTTGTCTATAGCTTCCACCAGTGATGTAACTGAAAGGATTACTTGCGTTTTAAGCTTACTTATGTGCACTGCCTTAGTGTTTTGTTATTGGGGTAGGGCAGATACCTTAATTCCATAAATTACTCCTCGTAGTGCAAAGCTCTGGGCACTGTAAACTAAATTGCAATAGTATAGGATAATTTGGTTTTATCAACTGGGTTGATAATGTGAATTGGCCACCGTAAAGAGATTCGAGAGCTCACGTTTCGAGCGTTAGCCCTTCGTCGGAGCGAATCCAATAGCGTTGTGTTTACATGAAAAAAGGCAGAAGAAAATCATTAGTGGCAAATAGAAATTAATAAGCCATACAAGGTACATTTTTTGTAACAGGGGGCAGTCATTCTTACGGTATAATAATGCATTTGGACTTTTCTTTCAAAATATAACATCATGATATACAACTACACTTGGGTTTCTAGTGAATAATGCAATTAAATAGTAAGACTGAGATAATTCTATTCCATATTTCTTTTCGTTTACCGTTTCATGGCAATAATATTGCAACTACAGTGCGACCTCTGTTTAAGCGGCCACCCTCGGGACTTTGAAAAGTGGCTGCTTAATAGAGGTTGGCCGCCTAATAGAGGTAAAATATAAATTGGACAAATAATTTGGGACTTTAGAAAGTGGGCGTTTAATGGAGGGTGACCGCCTAATAGGTGGCCGCTTAATGGAGGTCGCACTGTATCTGTTCATAAATTAGGTGACATTAAATTGCTAATGAAAGAAGAGCTTAACGTTATCAATATCCAATATAAATCTTCTTATTAACCAGTTTTGCAATAGAAAAGTATTTAGCTAATTTTCCTCAAATTAGTAGGTCCGAGACAATGAAAAAAAAAATTAGCCTAGAAATAATTATAAATTAATCCGAACGAAAACGTTTGCCTAATACCGTTTATATGGTATAATTACACTCGGGAGTAGGGCATCCACACACAATAAATTACAGGATCGCGTTTAAAAATGCAGGTTAATAAGCGCTTTGGAAATTATTAAACTGATTCAGGTTAGTTACTGAAATATTGGATGTCAAGTGAAGACGTTGTCTGAAGTGTCAGACGGCGGGAAGATAGCCTGCGTAGCCGGCGGGATTTGAGGGTGCGAGCTACTCGCTCAGCATCGCGGGCGAAGCCCACGAGGTCAAGCGGCTAAGCCGCGTGAGTGGAAATTTCTTCAACTCGACTCCTCACCAATCTCTCCACGGCTTTGCCGCTCCGACGACGGCCTCCCCCAAAACAAAAGCACTTCGCCGCGAATCCCGGCAGCTACGCAGGCTAGCGGGAAGACGTCTGATACTTCTGACAAGTGACGACGGTATTGGTCATATTTCTTGTCCTTAGCGTGTTGCCATGCGCAGAAAGTCAATTTCTTAAATATTTTGACAGCCAGTCGAATGACCTTTGACGATTTTCTCAAAAGGCCGAGATATTTCAGCTGCAGTTGAATGACAGTCTACAGGGTATCAAGCGATGTTTATTCAATAGTTTAAAAAAAATATTTAGAAATGCAAATTGAGAATAAATTTTTCATTACAACCACGAAACAACAAGATGTTCTTGTTACAGTGAACTTATACTAATGTAAGAAGCTGCATCGTAAGCGATAGTGGCTAGGCTGTGAATTAATTATTCTCCCTTCAGAAATGTCAACCGCCGTTCCTTTTTTCATTATTAACAAAAGTTATCCTTGCGAAATAATAATAAACGGTAGAAGAACCACGACGGTATTCAAAGCCGACGAAACTCGAAAACTTCCTGTACGCTATTATTGAATTGCAACGTATTAACGAATTAAAAACAAAAATGAACGCAAATCCAGAGACTGCAACCTAAGACCGCTCTGATGCAAGTACAGGTCAGAATTGAAACAAATTTATTTGTTTTCGTTGTATTCAGATTGATTGGTGGATAATGGTGTTCGTTGTTCTGGTTGCAGTCGCGGTACTGGTCGCGACTCACATTCACGGCGGGAAAAGAAGGAAAGAGATCAAGAGATTACCGCAACTGATGTACAGAGAGTTAACACGCAACAGAGCACGTTGGGTGTAGAACGGCAGGCCGTAGAGCTAATCTCGTACCCAGATGTTTACTCACTTTGTAGGAAACATCTGGCCAAGTCGCCATCCTGATTGGTCGATGAACGTCATCATCATTTTGCGCGCGGATAACTCGCGGATTATACAAACTTTGTCTTGAATGCGCTCACATACGTGAGCTGGTAAGAAAATATAGCGGCTTTTAAGCTTCTATAGAAACACTTCCTTCTTTTAAACGTTTCTAAAGTGAATTTGCTACAGAAACAGTTTGACTTTCAAGCTTCTAAGTACCAAAGTTTGTCAATAAATATGTATTTGAATGAGAAGATGCGTAGAAAGGTCTAGAACACTTCGCAAATCTGACGCGATTTGCGACCGAAGGAAAATAAACCGTTCTATAACAATTATTCCATGAGCCCGCGTTGGATATGAAGTGATAAAATAACCAACGAGCGCGTAGCGCGAGTTGGTTATAATCACTTCAGATCCAACAAGGGCGAATGGAATAATTGTTTTAGTAAATTCTCAAACCGGGTTTTGCCGCCGATTTTTATTTCCACAATTTTACAAAGCATCCGGAAAGAGCATACAACTTTAAATTTGGCGCACTATTTTCCATATGACGTAAAACTCCGACTATTGGCTCATAGTCGGAGTTTTTTAGCCAATCAAAAAGCTAGAAATGCAATAGTCGGAGCTGGGAATATACTAAATTTTAATAGTCGGGCTTTCTTTGTAGAAGCCCGAGTAATTACACTCGGGAGTAGGGCATCCACACACAATAAATTACGACAGGCTCGCGTTTAAAAATGCAGGTTAATAAGCGCTTTAAAAATTATTTAACTGATTCAGGTTAGTTACTGAAATTAATATTGAATGTCGAGTGAAGAGGGTATTGGCCATATTTCTTTTCCTTAGCGTGTTGCCATGCACTGAAAGTCAATTTCGTGAATATTTTGACAGCGAGTCGAATAACCTGATAATTTTCTTAAGAGACCGAGATATTTCAGCTGCAGTTGAATGACAGTCTACGGGGTATCAAGCGATGTTTATTTAAATTAATATTTATAGTTTAGAAATGCAAATTGTGAATCAATTTTTCATTACAACTACGAAAAAACAAGATGCTCTTGTTACAGTGAGCTTACATTAATGTAAGCACCTGCATCGTAAGCGATAGTGGCTAGGCTGTGAATTAATTGTTCTCCCTTCAAGAAACGTCAATTGCCAGATGTAGAAGTCAGCGATTCTAGGCAGCTCATCGCCATCATGTTTTCTTCGAAGAGTTATGTCTTGTATCTGCTATTACCGTTGACTGGGTATTTTGGAAGTCGCCATTATGGATTAACGAAAGCGAAGGAAGCCCAAGTTTTATCTACTCCGGCGATTAAGGCGTCATTAACGGTACAAATTGAAAGCTCGACCAACATGGTCACTCTTCGTGAGGACAACGCTTCAGAAACACAATCTACAAACTTTGAAACAGAAGCAATTTATTCAATGCCCAACGTGTCAACTGCACAAATACCAACTCTTCGAGTGCCAGCTGCTACCTCAGAATATTCAAGGCCTCCGCTGGCAACAAAGCAAAGTTTGATTCTTCAAGCAAAAACTATTTCGCCAACAGCTTTGGATGTCCAGCCATTGGTGCCGCGTGTTGTCTCGTCCATAACGGTTTCTTCAGGGCCTAGCGGAATTAATTCCTCGGTTGAGTCATCCTTTCCAAGGCATTTAACTAATGCTTCCCCGTCAAGTTCATACGGTCCACATGGTAGCAAGTTTTCTACCAACGACGGCTGTACCACTGTGGAAGCTGGTGAAAATTCGTGCGACACGTACGTAACTCGATGGGTTGATTTTTATCTTAATGTAAGTACAGATATATCGTATGAGACGTACCTTTTCTCTTAATATTCTCGTATTTTAATGTCTAATTGAACATGTAGCTTGAAATGCATTCTTAGATTTTCAACTAAAACAGGAAAGTAGCGAAGAATACTTTAAATGACATTCAAACGTTATTTAAGCAAAACAACTATTAAATATTAACCATTTTGTGAATCATGCGCCGGATATAAATAACTAAATGGTAATTGGTTCAGAACTGATATCGCAGTCATGCGATCGAGTAAGGCTGCCAACAGCATCTCAGTCTAGGTATTTTAAAATCAAGTAAAAAAATATTAAAAGCACACTTTCTTTTCAGTAAAACATTTCTTGCGTTTAAGAAACGAAATTCGTTCAGCAGTCGGGTTGTAACAATTACCACGAATATTAATTACGAATATAAATCAATAAGTCAAAAAAATGTTTGACGCCAATATCGTTATGTTGCTTTGAGAATTCTTGATCAAAGAATCAATCCCAAATTTACCATCAAAACTAAGTCAAACTGGAGTATCTAATACTACTCATTCAGCGGGGTGATTTCTGATGTACTTTAATATATACCTCAGACTGTGGGCAACACAGTCGCATGGAAAAATTGTTGGAAAAATATAATAGGCAATATCGTACGAATTATTTTTATTACAGATCGTATTTTACCACTACGGCTTAATTTCTGATTTGCGTTAGTAACATAGTTGTCAATATTAAAAAAAGGTTCAACTCTTAATTTGTTATTCAATGATTTTTTCCGTCTCGTTTACACAACATGTATAATTTATAAATTGAAGTTTCGTATTCAGTTGATGCGAATACGTCCAAACCCTTGTTTCGATCATGGAGAGGTAATCCGGATCCCCCTATTTCTGAAGGAATCCGAGTTGTTTCTCGATCGTATTTGCTAAAAGGACTGTTTGTTTTCCTTTTGATACGAACATAACAGTTTTCTATGACGCTATGTTAGCTCTTGTGTTATTATTCAACAAATTGTAACAATGTCCAAATATGGTCATCATGCTCAATATCCATCAACTGTAGCTGACAGATATATTATGCGGTGTACGTCAAGTAACGATAATTCGGTAGAAAACTCGCAAAGCGCCGCATAACGGCAACCTTTCTAGCTGTAAAATGCTTTTTGTTGACCATTTGTCGGATAGTAAAAACAATTATCCTGCTCAATCTTGCGGAATCTCGTCTGATTTTAGCCAACTCGGCCTACGGCCTATCAGGTATCAGGCGATTTTCCGCGCGAATTCGCAGAATACTTGTTGAATAAGAAAAAAGGCAGTGTCTGCGTACGAGCCTAGTGGCCCATCAGGCCGGAGCTTATCCGGTTTCCTTAGCATGAAGCGACCCAGAGTAATTCAACCCCCTCCCCCCATAAACAACCAACCACCTCCACCTCCATTTCCACCTCCCAACAACCATAGTCACCTCCCCAACATAACTCGATGGTGCACGCTAAAGCATTAACTAACTGTTAAATATCAGTTTTGCCGGGGATAGTGTGATCAATTGCTCAAAAAGACAATGAAAATTGCTTTTATTAACAGTAACAAGAACAAAAAGGGAAAAATGAAAAACAGTTGACGTCATAATGCATGGGACAAAAGCAAAACGATGATCAAAGGAGTCATTCAGCTCATCGAGAACTCTTAAACGAAACAACCTGTAATGGCGGACTCGAAAACGTCATGTACGCTATTACCGAAATGTAACGTATTAACGAACTCAAAACAAAAATGAACAGTGCAACACAAGAATGCTCTAGTGTAAGAACGAGTAAACTGAAACAAAGGTTTTTTTTTTGTTTTTCATTGTATTCAGATTGGGGGGTGGATAATGCTGTCCGTTGTTCTGGTTGGAGTCGCGGTACTGGTCGCGACTCACATTCACGGCGCGAAAAGAAGAAAAGAGATCAAGAGATTACCGCAACTGATGTACAGAGAGTTAACACGTAACAGAGGACGTTGGGTGTAGAAGGGCAGGCCGTGGAGCAAGAAGGAAACTGAGGTCGACAATACCCATTGTCTATCTATTGTTCTTAATCTCAACATCACTCTGGCTATTCTTGGTTTGCAAGTGACGTCATGGACGCCATGTTAAATGAAATGAACTGGTCATCCAACATGGCCGCCCCGCTTATTGTTATTTGAATCTCTCGAGATTGGTTGCAAACCGGCAATAAAGAAAATTAATATCATGGCGGCGTGCTTATTACAATGACATCAGGTCAGAAATTATTTCGTCTAGTTTTGTGCAAGATGAAAACGGATGGAAACACAGATGTCGAGTAGAACACTTGAGTAAGACCCACTTTTGTAGACTTTTTGTCTGAGTGGCATTTAAAAGGCGAAGTCACAAATAGCTTTTGCCGAGGCTGAATGGGAGCTAACTTGCACTTCGTCCCATGTGTATTTTTATGTATGGTCCTTTCATGTCTTTCATGGGGTGGTACTGGTACATCATGTACACTGCATCTGTGATATTTCTTGAATATAATGTAACACCAAACTTTTAAATACAATAGAACACTGCGTTACAGCCACCCCTTATTTGAGACCTTGTTACATTGACTTACTTTTTGACTTACAATTATTTCCTAAGTTTCCTCTGGAACAATAGGGCCTTGTTATTACGCCAACTTTATTTTGGCCCGGTGGTATGGGAGCAATCGCCAACGTTTCAAGAACGCAAGCTTGGTTACTGAATGCACTCTTTTACTGGATGTTTGTTGAAACAAGACGTCTCAGCGTTTTTTACTCGGGATGCTTTGGTCGTTCTAATGATGCATCATCTTTGAATGGCTATCCGCATAGAAATTATCAATAAAAAATGGAAATACAAGCATTCAGTATTGCACTGCAGACCATGTTAGGTGCTTTCTTCAAGAAAAAGATAACAGAATGATTCAAGTTAATTTTAAATTTGCAGTAATAGAAAGATATCTGTGAGATTGCGAGCTTAAATTCCCACTCAGCGGACGTTTGGATTGCATCGTCACCATGAAACGTTGCCGTTGGATTTCCCTTAAATTTCCACTCAGTGGGCGTTTGTGTGAAAAATAACTATGAGATTTGCGAGCTTAAATTCCTACTCAGCCGAAGATGGTTAGGGTAAGTATCGAGAATGTTGTAGCTGAAATCCCGAGGCGATGGGAGTTTTGGTGCAAATTTATGGCTGTGTTCATACGGCCCGACGAGATTCAACTCCGCATACTTCCACGCGAGCCAAACAAAGACCACGTGATTTCGTGGGATATGGCGGCCTGCCACAGGAATCCCGCGTAATAATCACTTAGTAGCAAAACACGTTTTTCAAACCGTTTTATTAATTATTAGTTTTTTCTTTATGTATAGATAATATATATAGATAATGCAAATACATTTCAGTATTAAAACATATACAGTAAGCTCGATTTATTTACATGACATTTACATAATTGATATTGATTTTTTTGTCTCCTGATTGGGAACCCTTGCACAGGAATTAGCATTTTCGACTCCTTTGCACGTCTCAACGATGAGTTCTCGCCTTGTGATAGCACCCTTCTTTGCAGCTCTAAGCCACAAATTATTAACCGTAATACAAGAACTTCAATCAACGCAGAAACTGATCATGAGACCTAGGTTTTGGCTAGAATTTGCTCGTAAGAATTCATTAAGAACCATAACAGCCACACAGTATCCAACAAATAAGCGTGTTCAAATTAATTATTCTAGTTGAGGATAATTCCCCTTTCAATCAGAGTCGTGTCTCGTAACGACAGATGGAATACATTTCTCCAGCCAGCGAGAAATTCCCAGCGAACACGCATTTTACAAACGACCTCCACTAGGTGTCCCCGCTTCACATCAATATGAGTATATATGTCGTCGTTGTCTTGACAGTATGCTTGGCACATCTGCTTTGCGGGTTACTTAATTGTACTTCCCTTAAATATCAGTGTTACCAAGACTTCGTGCTCCACATATAAACCCTCGTAACAAACGTCTGCTTCTCGGTCTTGGGACGCTTAGCGTTGTTTCGCTAGGTCTCAAAGCCTGCAGCTTCTCCTTGCACTTTCTCTCCCTTAAAGACATATTGCGCAAGGAGAACCTTCGTCTGTCTCTTATGAATGTTTTCCGAACCGTGTCAGCTCTGGCTTCTTTCATTTTCCGCGCAAGGTTGGTGAATACTTCATCAACACCAATGTCGTCCTTGGCGGATGTTTCAAGAAACGGGCAGGAGAGGGTAGTTGCGATTTTCTTCCCGTCCAGATATGGAACTTCTCGTTCATCGTCTAAATCGCACTATGGAAAACCAAATGAGCAAATAAAACTGTGCAAATATCAAGATACGTAGACACTGCTTTAGATTTAAACCTTTGGTCATGATGAGGTACAGTTTTTTGTTATCTCGTCATCTCTTGTAAAATATGATTTTAAACATTTAAACTTTACATTATGTTCAGCAAATTATCTTTGTCGGCGAAGTACAACCTGGTATGCTTGCTGCTAGGTCTTTCCAAAGAAGGCATATAACCACCACCATTCACACCCACCACCACCACCGCCACCACCACCAACAACAACAACTACTACAACAACCACAATAACAGCCATAGCAACAACGACGACGATAACTAAAACAACTACAGCAAGTACAACTACCACATCAACAACAGCATTGACAACAACTGTACAACAACAACGAAAACAACGACTTGAAGAGCAACAACTACTAATGCTAATACAACTACAAAAACAAAAACAATTACAGCGAGTGCAACTACAAAGACAACAAAAACAACAACAAAACCACCATCACCAACAAAAATAAACATCGTTAGTGATATTTTAAATAGTTAACGTGCAATCGTGTTGTAAGTGGTGTACTGTAAGTGTATTGCAAGTAGTGTATGTGCTCTAAGGGTTAGTCGTTGACTGAAAGGAGATTTTTAGAAGTCTATTGTCAAGTGTTGAAAGTAACAAACGGGTATTTTCTCAAGCTGTATTGCACCCGGCTACAGGAAAGGCGAAAGAAAACAAACAAACCAAATAACAACAACAAACCCTCAAGACAAAATGAAGCTAACCTTGTTTCCAACCAAAATGATGGGGATTTGTGGTATAATCTTGTCTTTTTCTCCTTTAGCGGCGATGATCTGATCATGGTAAGCTGTGATTGAGTGGGAGCTCCAAATGTCAGTAATGGAATAAACCAGTAGGAAGCCGTCTCCGCTCTTAATGTATTGATCCCTCATTCGCCGGAATACGTCCTTAAACATACGCGAAACTTAGAAATTAAGACGTACACAAATATTTCGATGTTGGGTATTGAAAATGTTATTTGTAAATATGAATGCGAGTTAAGACACATGTATAAATCGCAATTCAGTATATGTAAAGGCAAGTCGCGGCATGAATGTCAATCGAGATTTAACACTTCAGCTTCCCTTTTTTGAATGTTTTAACGAATCCACTCCACCTTTATGTCTTTTTGATGATTTTAAATATTTTTTTAGTGAAACATGGCTTCCGGTTACCATGTTTCACTTCCGGTTACCATGTTTTCCTTTTTATTTATTCATTTTCATCGACAAGTCTTTAATCCACTCAATCTGCCATTAAAAGCGAAGTTTTCCTTTCAAATATCACATCGAAAATGGCCTTTTTGCGGACATCTCGGGGAACAGGTGCAGTCTAAAAATACCTTCAGTGGAATGCGTATATCCCAAACCCTGGACTGGAAGTGTCGCTCTATGTTCTTCTAATTTTCTCTTGCCAAAACTTATGACCAAGAACGTGGATGACATAGGGATTTCTTATTTTTACTTACATTTCCTGCTGTGTCAATCACTTCAAATTTGATCGGACATCCATCCACTTCGATATCTGCTTCGTACTTGTCCTCTGAAAAAAAAAACAATAAAAAGACAACATTTTAGCAATAATAAGGTGACACTAAGTTTAAACCTGTTTAATTACTTTAGTTCAGTGCCAGAACTCGAAACCTGTTTTCTTAAAAGGATTACTTTGAGGCTGGAGCTCACCAGAGATAAATCGTCATTTTCTAACAAACGAGTATGGGACCTGTTATTTTTTTTTCTATTTCTTTGAATTCAAATTGAACAAAAACTTTACGCCTGCAAAATAAATAAAGACCAATTCCTAGTGTGGAACAAGAAACAATAATTGGTTTTATCAACGGCATCAGTTATGACTGACGAAGGAGAATTTCTTCAAAGATCTCGTTTTACATTAAGAAAACGAGCACTTTTGTAATTTTTTTTTCATTAAAACATGAATGCTACCCATCAAGTACCTGTTTTTTTAATATTATGTTTGTGCATCCTTTCTGGTGTAGACGTGTATACGTGTTTGTAAACGTTACCTTACAACTTTCACACATTGAAAAAAGTTTAAGTGCCTATGAAATAAAAAAAAGCTATTGAAAAATATGCTTATTTGAAAGGCCTTTAAAACGAAGAAGAATGGCGTTTTTCTTTATGGAGATATTCAAGTTTTTTTTTGTATTATTCCAATATAGGTACTGATGACGTCACAAGGCGTGAAAGTATGGAGTTCAAATCAGAAAATAGAGAATATCCCTGCAAGTAATGATGCAGTGAAACTGAAACTTGGTGAACACGTTATAGCCTAAGAAGTACACCAGATTGTGAATATTTTGATGTTGCTATGGCAACACACCCGGTTCCAGATCTCTATCATACAGGAATGATTATTCCTGTATTTGATCGTGAGCAAACATCATTCACTTTATAAAGGTTAATTAGGAGACTTAGAGCAATATGGGCAATGCATATGCTTGGAATGGAATTAATCATTTCGTATTGTAGTCAAATAGGTAACATTTGATTAAAAGAGGAAAGAGAATAGAACGAATACTGTTGTTATAGCAACATTAAAATCATTCTCGTCCCCAGAGCCAGTTGTCCCTCTTAGCCGGCTGGGCCTGTGCACGAGGAACAATTGGCTCTGGGGACACATGATTCGATTGGCTGAAATCTAACAAACGGAGTCCAATCCCATCACATCACATTAGCACGTTAAAACGTGCTAACGATATAGGATTTTAAAACGGCTGATGTGATTGGACCCCCTTTGTTTGATTTCAGCCAATCGAATCGTGTGTCCCCAGAGCCACTTGTTCCTCGTGCACAGACCCAGCCGGCGAAGAGGAACAAGTGGCTCTGGGGACGAGAATGCATTAAAATATGCATCATGTGTATTTCCTGTTTCTTGCCAAGTTCCAATTGCATTGCATCATTTCTTGCAAGAGATATTCTCTATTTTGTGTTTTGATCTCTATACTGTCACACCTCATGACATCACTAATTTGCACAATACAAAAAAATAATATCTCTGGAACGAGTGGAGGATATCACAAAAAAGGAAAACGCCATTCTTCTTCACTTAGAAAGGCTTTTCAAATAAGCACATTTTTGAATAGCTCATTTTCTCATTTCATCGGCACGGGAGACCAAATAAAAAGCCGAGTTGTAATAATATTTTGACCGTGCGTCATCTCTCTGGAGGTTCGACCACACACATTTAATCCTAACATAAAATGTTTAAGTTCCCACGTCGATAAAAATTTCAGATTAAAAATTAAGGATGTCGCCGAAAGAAAAAACAGGGATAAAGTTTAAGTCTATTCTAGAACATATCACGTCTAGGTTAATTTACATTTCAAGTTCCTGCGCATTAGATATACTTACTGGATCTGCGTCAACAGGTAGAAGGAATTTAGTCGCACTCTTGAAAGACTATTCAAAAAGGACAAAATTCGCTGACAAGCGATACTATGAAGCCCCAATAAACGTTTATTTCCTTTATTTTGGTTTTGTGTTTCTTGATACATTTTACCACGAAATTGGGTGCTATCAACTTTCTTAAAGGCGGACAGTAGAAAATGTAAAAACAAAATCTAGTATAAAAATATATAACTATTTCGAGGCGGGTTCGCTCCCGTTGAAGCCCTGAATTTTTTCAGGCTTCTTTATTCCAATTGCTTAAATTAGAAATTCACTGCGATGATCATCTCTCACTTTCATCTGCATCCGCAGTTCACATATAAATTATTTCATATACCCAACGTCAATCAAAACATTATAGGCCGGATATTGTCACATACATTTTTTGCCCTACTGCAGAACTAACAAACATGATCTGCTTTCATGGAATGTATTGTTTACTTAATTTAAAAGAGCCTGACAAAATATTCAGCACGGATATGAATTGCAAATAACACTTTGTCAGACCTTTCAGCTCATCATTTTCATTTATGAGCCGCTTGTCCATCTGAGCCGGCTGTGTCTGTGAGCAAGGAACAAGTGGCTCTAGGGACACATGATTTGATTGGCGAGAATCTAACAAAGGTAGTCCAATCACATCAACCGTTTAAAATTCATTTGTTGAAAGAGTCAAAAATGTTTATTCTAATTGGTTCTCATTTGTTAGATCCTAGCCCGGCAATCAAATCATGTGTCCTACAGCCACTTGTTCCTCGAAAACAAGTTTGCTAAAAGTGGCGTGACAATTCCCTTCTATAATTAACAATTATTCCACGAGCGCGCGTTGGATATGAGATGTAGATAGCCATATGGGTATATGAGCTCATTTACCATTGCCTCTAAACCAATCAGAACTCAGGAAATGCATTATACCATAGCTAGTTTTTAATAATAAGCATTATTCAGGGCAGATATTCCCTTCTCTGTCATTTCAGGTCTATAAGAATGAATAGTATTGACAAAGAGACAAAAAGATATTAAGTCAATTTTATCTTTTTAGGCTGTTGAGGGGGATCTAGTACTTCAAGCATTTGGGTTCCTCTTCATTTCTTATTTCAATTTGAGCTTATTATTCTACGTTGAATAAGATTTGTAATATATGTATAAAAATGATGAAAGTAAAAAACAGTTGAAGTTTAAAGTGGTACGACTGCCAAAGAAAGAAAGTGCAAATGCTTAAAAAAAATGAAATACATTTCAAAACTTGACCACAAAACATTTCACAAGTTTTATTAATAATTTCAGCAAGCAAAGGAACCACAAGTAACACAAGTCGTGTTCTCGAACAAAAGAAAACAAATTAAACTCTGCTGGACCCTTTCAAGTGCTAATTTGATTTGTTTATAAAACTGCCTAATTGAAGTCAGAAACGCGTACCATCGATCTAAAATGACATTCCCTGCATCTATCTGTTTATGCAATCACTTGACAGTTGATAAACCCGGCCCACTCACCTATCGTTGGGTCATAAGTGCTTGAGAACTCTTTGGACACGTAGCGAATACTCAAGGCTGCAAATCGAGATAAGAGAAAGGTAAGTGCATAAGAAATAACTCAAACATAATCGAATGATGTAAACAAAGGGACCTCTAGATCTAAAGACCTCTAAAGCTGTGTTATTATTGTAATTTGCGGGACAAAAATGGTGTCATGTGGATAGGTTTCCATTATAACGTTTCATAATAAATACCGCGTCCAATGGAACTTGTAAGTGATGCATGTTTTGGGAACTAAACCAAATTGGATTCGGTGAAATTTTCAACTGAGCCTAATGATATAACACCGCGCATGCTTTTAAATCAGTTTTTCTTTGTTACATCAATGCGCGAGACCACATTGTGCGTTTACTTCTATAACCGGCCTATAATTACAAAATCAATAAATGCACAAGCTTACTCGTACGAAACAAAAGATCTATTTTTCCATTCACATCTGGAGAACAACTTGGTTTGTAAATCAAGAATTGTTGTAGTGATCATTTTTTAAAAGGTGCCTTTTGCTTTAAGTGGGCCCTCTTAAGTGTCTTTATCCTCTGTTTTAAAGAGTTTTGTAAGGCTTTAACAGTTTTTGGTAAATAGTTATTTTTAAGTAGTTTAATTAATTGACGATCAAGAAAACAGCAACGGAAACCTCGGTTTTGAGCTGAGATAACAAAATAGCGTATATATGCACGTCGCAGACCACAGGGTCATCGATTCTAAGATAAGATAAGATCTTTCCTCGATGTTTTCCAATCCGCTCTGAAGTTGAATTCGAAGTAGGAAACGATGATGGAAATTTAAAAGTAATTCAACAGAAAGAGCAGCACTGCTTCAGAAATTAGTGTCAACGAAACTGGGAATTCACTGTAAGAAACAGACCCGGGCCGCGTGCCATTAATTGACCTTGACGGTAACACGGATTTTTTAAGTCCCACATTTAAAGACGGATTCGATAATCCACTCGTCAAATCACGCGCCACGCAAATCTGTGATTTAGCGAGTGAAGAAGGATATCTTATTTTGTTAACCGTTTTCGATGAAAAGAATCAATGAAGACTCCGGAGTGGCAAGGCGATATTTAAAATAGTTAGAATTCAAGCATCGGAGAACATGTTTCAACATTAAAAAGTGCGTAAAAAGCGAGTAAGTGCGCTTTCATCACGCCCCTTGATATGTTATGAATAGCTACTGATAAAGCAGAAGAGTTGAACTCATTAATTTGAATGGTATCTTGATAGGCTTAAATTGAAGTCTTTTCTCGCGTGAGTTTTACTCAACCAGCTTCTTCACGTGGCCGATCGCGCGATCTAAGATTCGACAAGAAACATTGATACGTGATGACAACATGGTTCAGCAAAGCAACACGCAATATCCTTCGCTGCGTGATAGCTTCTTCTTTGTGAATCAAGACAAGTACTTAACAAAGGGCACCGAATGAGAAAATGAGATGACTTTGTGTGTTTTACAATGCCTTCAAAGTTAATTTAACCAATTTTGTCAATTTAGATGGGTAAACACGTTTATGTGTCAATAGCAATAACTATTTATTGGTCTTAATAATTGCAGTCTGCTGTTCAGCTCAATTTCGACATCATCTGTTCTATTATATCGCTTGATGCGAAGTTGACCTCTTGGTTGCCCTCCTATAAAAGCGAAAAATTAATTTCAAAGCTTACAGTTTGATACTTGCAAAGAATCACAATTATGTTAGCAGGTTGCCGCACAAGGAAGCTTTGAATACAATCCCACTTTCATCATGCCAGTTCACTTTGGAAACAAACCACGAGAGGCCAACGTTTGGTTAAAGTATCTAAGACTAGACAGATTACTGTTCCTGCCATTTACCATGATTTGGAACCGTTTACATAAGACAAAAAGTATCATAGTTTTTAATATTTACTCAGCATATTCTCATCAACGCTACGAGTGGTAATTTAGTCACAGATTTCAATGCGATATTTTGTTATAAATGCATTCATTAACCGTGCTAAATACAGATTCATACATCCACAAGAGCTTTAAGAACTGACCGTCAAAGATGTAGTTCGTCAGGAATTTTTTACAGCCCCCCCCCCCCCCCTCGCCGTAGACCCCCCTTTTTACAGCCCCCTCCCTCGCCGTAGACGAAAATCAATACCTTCCAGTAATGCTAAGTAACTTTCGTATTTTTTAATCATTAAGATTTTAATTGGAGATGATATAATTTTCTATTCATTTGTTTCTATCAAGATTGTTTTCCTCGTCATAAAACATTCCAAAATTATAATTAATAATTAATTAATTAAATAGCCACCCATTCGTGTAACCACATGTTGCAATGCATTGTCTGTCACTTACACGTTTGAATAGGCCGAAAAGAACCTTGCCCAAAAAAATTACAAGTTTACCTTAGTAAATTAGTAAATGAAGACGCTCGATTTGTTACATAGAAAGAAAACGGGGCCACGAGGTGGTTTTTAGGCATAATAGTCCGAATCATGCATCGGACAAGTGATTTTCCACATGAGTGAAACGGACTTAGCCTTATTCATGAAATGTCATAGTGGCACAAAAAGCTGACAACACAATGCTAATTCCCACATCAATCTTCCTTAAAGATGTATATCATACAAGATTCATGTACAACATTAGGACAGTCCAGAGTTTTGACAAGGATAGAAATAAGAGGAAGAAATACTTCCGTTAGTTCCACTCACTGAATGGTGCATTTCATTGGATGTTATATTTTAAGCTGGCTAAACAAGTCAAAACAGGCTCAGTTCATCAATGTGACGTATTCCATAATTATTTATATTTAGTTTGCTTGAGGCACATGTATATTGAAAATATGCTATAATTTATCTGTGGCTTTGGTAAATCGCACGGTACATAAATCAAATCAATAACGCCAACAAAGCGCCCGTAGTCCACATTTATTTATTTTGTTTATTTATTCTATTTTTATGATGACGGTAAAAAGGTCATGTTATATATACTGATTAAAAGAAAAATGAAGCAAGCACTAAAACAATCTAATTTTGGACTGTCAATCGAGGCATTCCTATGGTTGCTGAAAAATGCAATTAATTTTGATTTTCAAGATAAACCGACTGACAGTTATAAGGGCATACCGACATTTCGGCAAGATAAATTTGATTTGACAGTTAATAATGTTATGGTTAAAAAGATGAACGCTTAGTGTTCAAGACACATAATAACAACATAATTGTTAACTTTTCTTCACGCCTAAGAATCACTTTATTTTTCCCTTATCTGCCAATAACAACACCTCGATTAGGACGAACGAACAGCTTTTTCAGAGTACCGGATTAAAACTTATCTTCAAGAGCAGATGTTCGCGGATCAAAAATGTCAATTATCGAGTTTCCTGTTTGTGTCTACGTATGTATATCATGTTTTCATATCACAGGAAGAGATTTGGATAGCTAACAATGGATAAAACCCTACATGATGACGAGATTGACCACGTCTAAAAAAATCATGCTGTTAAACTTCCCTAAAGACTCTCCAGTTGAAGCCGACACAAAATAAACCAAAACTCGACTGAAGTTTCACAACTTGCGAACGTTATCCATACAAGTGCAACAACCACCCCCCCCCCCCCCCCCCCAACAAAAAAAGGGGGGAACAGCCGGAATTCTGATTTATTGCAGACGTCGGCAAGGGAAGAAAAGAATGGTCCGAGAAGACGAGGAAAAACTTGCAGCGGTGTGCGACAAATGCAGACTGCAGATTTGCATAGTGGCAGAAATGTCGTGATACCATTACCAATTATTGAGAGCTAACCCGCAAGCAGGCTAACCGAAGTGCTGTTCAGGCTAACCGGAGGAATATTTAGGCTAAATGGAGTGCCAGTCTGCAGTCTGCATTTGTCGCACACCCAAAATTGCAGTGCCTGACAGACGTTGAGTTATCTGGAAGTTTGGGATTCCGCTTTATCTACCACTGTTTATTTGCGGCCCAAACAGGGCGTATCAAGCAAACCGCGTTTCCAGAGTGGGTGTTAATCCGCGTGCGTGGCGATTATTTGCCACTGCAACACTCTTGTCGCCTCATGTCGACTGATTTTAAAAAATAAATACCAAACCAGGTGGCAGAAGTGCTTCACTGAATAAAAGCCAAACACTAATATTTTCAAGGAAGTACAGAACATACATAGCTAACAATATAACTTCGTATATTATGGTGACGACTGTTTCATGACATGATGCGTGGGCCAAACTGAATGGTTGATTTTATTTTATTCGGCTTGTAAAATTCATTATCAAAACATCCTTTTGTTTCGAGTTTATTCAATTCGGTTACAACTGCGGTTAACCGAGGAACTCGATATGACACTTTGAATTAATCTGATTCTTCATGCTGGCAATACCAGACATTGAATTGAGAATAACTCCCAATCTACTCATTTTGAAAATTTGAGTCGTTAGAGGGTACACGCTATACTTGAAGATAGATGGATACCTGCTTAGAACACAGAAGATTTCATCTTAAGGTAATATACCGAAAGTTAGTTTAGATTAAAAGCATTTTACCGAGGGTATTTCGTTAACTTCAGGACACGTCAGGACTTCAAACGTTTTCTATATTGTCTGTCTGGATGTTAACAATGCTTAATGTTCTAAATTCGTATCCTGGAAGAAGTCAAAGATAGCATTGACCCTAGTCCAATTTAGTTTCTAGTAAGTTCTGGGTTCGCAAGATAAATGTCATTTTTGCGATTATTGCCTGCTGCACAACTGCCTACCGGGTTATAAAATGACCAAAACGATAAGCAGTGGACAGTGCTAGGCTGTATTTATCAGAAGTGTAACGGGACTCGATTACCTCCCCAACGGACGGACAATTTCCTGTAAGTGCTGTCTTTTTGAATTTGACGAAAACATATTTTTTGTTTTGGTTTTGCTGTTTGTATTTTTGTCAGGTGGTGTCTTGAAACACTTGTTTTGAACTTGAAACCGCTGGTTGTAGGAAATAATGCTGCCCAAATGATTGCCAGTGTTATCTAGTGAACAAAGTTAAGTTAAAGATTGCTTCATGAATATTATAGCTAGTATGATTGATTTGTGCCATTTAAAAATCGTGTTTAGCGTGAACCGTAGTTTTACGAGTTATAACGTGTTTTCTGTGTGGTTTAGAAATTGAATCTGGTTGGCGGAAGTCATCCGGCTAATTATTACCTGTCATTTGAATTGAATGAGATTCTATTGAGAAATTGTAAAGGAAATTAGGGGAAGTTGTTGAAAATGAGCTAGACAAGATATTTTTAAAGTAAATCACTGAAAGCATACAGCAGCTACCGAACCCGAACGTTTGCCGTTTACCCCATCGTTGTATTAACGGGAATAATGCCCATTCGAGTGTTCGCGCACCTCAAGTGCTGTCTTGAAATTGGATTAAACAGATAAGTCACGTAAGCAGCTGCGAATGAAAAATATCAAAACTGAAGCCGAAAAAATAAGGACACGCCTCCAGTAATACTCAGTTAGTTGACTTGTGCAGGATGTCAGAGACAATCTATGATTTCACTGTTGAATTGATAGAAGACGCTTCAAATCTACCATCCACGCGAGCCCAGTATTCAGTCAGCACTTTGGGATGTCAAAGATGACTCCTGTAGAGCTCAATGGGTCAAACCAGGAAATCCTCTTCCCACAAAAGGAACCGAATTGGCTGCAAGACGGAAAACACGTGATGTTTTCTACCCATAAGCATCTAAAAAATCTGAACACTGTTCCCTTATCCACTTCTAGATCTATTAAACAGGGATGTTTTAACACCTCATAATCCACTCACCGTTGTAGGTAGTTTGTCATAGGACCAAATTCTTCACAGTGCCCATCTTTTCAACCCAAAACACTTGTTAGCAAAATGTATTATCATACGATGTTCAGAAAGTTAACGTGTTTTTGTCACTGATCAGATAACATTTTTACGTACAGCGAAACAATCCAACCATGCTATCCTTCAATATGTGAGGACTCTCACATCTAGACTTGTCAGACGTGCCACAAGGCAACCTCGTGAGTTTCACGGTAGAACAGCTAACTGAGCGTTCAGCGACCTTTGTTTATTGAAAATCTATAGTCCAGCCTAGCAGACCAAAAGCAACAAAACGCTGACGACATCACATGCACAACGAACCACGCATTGCATGAGTTCTATTTACAGACCAGCCGAAATTGTTGTAAGGGTGTTTTCATGACCCAAGAAGCGTGAACTGACTGTTTCTTCCTGTAGTTCCGGATCCTCCAAATAGCCGTGAACTGTCATTTGCAATATTAAAGGGTCCAACAGTCAGCCACGCCTTCGTTTTTGTTTTATACATGCGAGAGTTCCAGTATTATAGTTTACGTGCAGCGTGTCGAAATTATAATTGTGTATAATAAGTTGCCTAATAACCAATTTTCTTCAACGCTTGTTTTATGGTCATATTATCATAACCTTGTGTGCTTTCTTTGATGGTTTTTTCATTAGAGTTTCTCCTTCATGTGTGTTTGCGTTGTGTGTGACTAGCTACTACTTATCGTCTTGTACCGACTGTTTTGATTATTCTAATTTATTGTAAAAGTATTGGCTCTCTGGTCTTTTTAACCACGTGGTTATTCCAGACAGCCAGTACCATAAACTATTTGTAAGCTTTATTTGTAATTTTTTTTGGTACAAACAAGAGAGATATGTTGTTTTTTTTGACGAAAGAGATCACTGAGAAACTTGCTAAAGGTAACATAACACTTCCAGTAACATACAGCAATCACAGCAATGCAATAAGATTGGGCTTCACCCTACAGTTTCCTTACGTAATTTCGATGACATCAGAAATGGCGGAGGCTGACTAGGGCCAATCTCGCCGGGAATCTCGCTTCCAGGGCCTCTATTTCTTCCCATCCCCTGAGAACGAGGTTGTGAAACATGAATCCAGTTCTGGCCGCGTTACGTGACTCATGAAAGATCATGAACCCAAGACATGTGGAAGGCTGTCCTTTTCTTTCTTAATCACTGTACCTCTTGGCACGACCTTAATCATTTTGGCATTGGCTTTCATAGCAAGAAGCCAATACACACTTGCCAGTCAGTCAAAATTCTTGACCTGTCAAAACATTTCCGTCCCAAGGCTCCTTATGATATCGACGTTCCTTCTGAGAATTTGGTGCTGCATCAAGACAAACTCCCACTCAGTAACACCTGAAGACACCGCCTGGTGTCGGTTTTAATGTCAAATAATGCCATTTGTGACGCTAAACATAAAGTAGTTTGTACTATCTTGAGAATAAATGGGTTAACTACAGCATGACCGAACTCAGGCATTAGATAACAATACGTATCTTGGTTATCGCTACGACCCCACAAGCTTTAGCTTTAAATTTTATCGTGTTTAAATAAAGGATATGATGATGATGATGATGAGTGAACAAGGCCAACGCGTGCAAACACGGCTTCAGCTATGTGGTCTCATAGTACGGTTCATATCATGTGATACCTTCTTCCTGTTTCACAAATATTGCTCATTACCATCTCATTAAATCAAATATTTGTTTTGATCTTGATTTAAGGCTCTTCCAATCTTAAGAATAAGTTGTATATCTTGTATTTAACTGTGCACAATATTCCGCCAAAGTGCGTTGTTTTAGAATGATATTAGATCGCTACCACAACAACTACGGGCACACAGATTACAAGACTTAATTTATTGCTTTACCTAGACTTACCAGACTTCCCAACTCCAGCTTCGCCGAAAATGATAACCTTAAATGGCTTATCGTAATCGTCATTCATTTCCCTGGATATTAAACAACTTGAAGAAGGCACGTTCTACATTTACACGTAGCGTGGCTAGCAGCAGTTCCGTTTCTAAACCTGATGCAACCGTCGGCTTTCAACCAAAAACTACGATTCACCATAAAAGCCTTAAAATTGTAGACGAATGCAACCACCTGGTCCGAAGGTAGATGGATTTGCTCTAGAGTCCGTTCACCTCCGAATAATCCAAAGACTGCACTTGCGATACAGCTTCTAACGGATAAAGCAACATTTATAATGCCAGGCTGAAGTTAATTTCAAAGTCAAGAGCTGACCTTTTGAAGGAAGTCGTCGCGTGATGGGCAGCGTCATCATTTCAGTGACATTTGACAGACAGGGAGTATTGGATTTCCATCTCCGCTGCTTTCCAATTCCTGCACGATCCTACTCGCACAGGAAGTTGTCTGGAGATTGTAAAGCACTCAAAGAGAAGGAATAATGACCTGAAAACATTTGTGTTTTTTTGACATTGTTTCATCTACAGTCGCCATCTTCTCACATCATTTAACAGATCCTTTGACAAACACAAGGACCACCCTGCAGTTATTGCGGGAACCGGAAACAGGCTATTTGATAACAGAATCCAGTACCAGACTAAGTTGGTCCCTGTTCTCATTTTGGGCGTACCCCTTCCTGCTACGCCCCTGTAAAGCGATCTACAGAGTTAACCAAAGGTTGAAAGGAGAGCCAGGAAATGTTCCAGGAGACCGAGGCTATCACATCCGGCCTAATCAGTTTAAAGGCTACTGTTACTGCTGCTGCTGTGGCAGCGACGGCTGTTGTTGCTTTTGCTGCCCTGGGCTGTCCTTTAATTTGCGAACTACTATCTAGGGGATTCAAATTTATTCATGTATTATTTTACTTTTTACCATAGTAGTTTTGTAAGTAATTATTATCCCTATTTTAACATTGTCTTATATTGTAACTATTTTCACACGACCCCACAAGCTCTAAGCTTTAAACCTTATCACGTTTAAATAATGGATATGATGATGATGATGGGCACAACTTTCTAACTTTAGTGTGCGACCTGCACCAGTCCTGTAGTGCTGTGTATTGGCTCGCTACTATGCACAGAACTACCAAGTGTGTTTCCACAAATAAATCGAAAATAAAAGCGTTCGAGCTGATAACCAACCACACTATTCTTTTGCGAGCCCATGATCACGTGGTACTATTTATGATCTGATGTTGTATAATGCTACAGGCCCATGGGTAGTCGGAGGCTGCATTTCGTACGTTTTGAAACGGTAGTATGATATGAAAACAAACAACCAAAAGCGAACTTAAAAACGTGGATTTTGAATTTGAAAATGAATTTTTTTTTTTTTTGGGGGGGGGGGGGTGGGCAGAGAGTACTTTACGTATGTATTTTACCGTATTAGAGAATAATGTCACTATTTAGATGGAACAAAAAATAAGAAAGAAAGTTGAAAATCCGTATCATTCACCGGGTTTGCTGCATGATGATTTCTGATCAGTGTGGGCGCACTCGTCGCACCCACCTTCAATACGGGCCTGCGTTTACTGATAATCTTAAGAAATTTTTCTGCCTGGCACGATTCCAATTTGGTGGCCATTTTCGATATCAGCGAAAATAGTGGCCAAAGCTGCTTACGCCCGAAATGCACACTGGCTGACACAGGCCCTTTAAGGCTGTGCGAATGTAAGCAATATGTTAAATACTCCATTCACACCAACAATACTTGTTTAGTTAAACCAGGTCAGACGAAATGAAAATAAACAACAGAATACTGAAAGAATGAATTTTACATAGGGTTCAAGTTAAAGTTCTAATGTGTTCTTTCATTGTGCCAAATTTGAAGTCAACAATTATCAGTTGGTAACTTTTATGAACAAAACAATTTTTTTAAACCGTGTTTAACTAAACAGCTTTTAAACGTGTTTAAGCTTTGGTGTGAATCGGGTAAAAGTTTGCTGAATGAAGAAATTTAGTTTTTGAAGGGTACGCGAACAGTGAGGAAGATGCGGCGATGTCAATTACGATGCTTTCAGATCAAACATCATGACGTTTTACTTCCGGTGCAGACGAAAACGCATGCTTAAGATCGATGATAGTTTGACCTGACATTGCGAACCTGATAAGAGCTGCTGCCTCCGAGTCGCTGTCATTTGCCTCAATGCTTTCACTGGTTTCAATGACGGGGCAGTTGAAGTTCCGATTCGCTTGGTTATTACACCGCAGTATTTGTTTCGTGCGATTGGACGCGGACGTAAACAACTTCTTCCACTGAGACAGAGGATGTCTTTTAAGAGGAGCTTTTCTTAACCTTTGGAAAGGTTCTGGCCATGCAAATCGTGTTTGGAACATCACCAGACACCACATAAGCTCGTCATTTAACCGACTTTTCTGAGTTCTTCTATCCTGAAATGATGATGTAGCGAACAAAGTTCCTGAGGCGATCGTGAACTTCTTTTTTTCGTCTCAACGAATTGTATTAATCCACTACTTTCCCTTAGAGGTGAACATTGAAAGATTTCTATCCTTCTCGAGGCATTCAGAAACACAAAGACGCGTAGGGAGTCGCATTTTTGCATTCGGTGAAAAACATGAGTACTGTTTTCAAATTTAGTTACATAAAAGCAACGTTATATGTCAAGTTAAAGCCGCCTGAATTTCTTCTAGCAGTGACCCAAAATTGGCGCTCTTAATTAAAAAAAAATAATAAACAAATTAAAAACATTATGCGGGGCTGGAACTTTGTGTCAGTCTCTCTAACTCTTCCTGCGTGCCATTGCCTGGTTTCAAAGCGAGGTGGACAAGGTACGAGTCAACAAATTATGGGATTAGCAACTATTGATCCACATAGTCAGAAAGTGCACACCAAGCTTTACAAATCCCTAAGTTTGGTGTTAATAGATTTAAAAGACCAATATTAAACGAGATACAGCCAGTTGAAAACGTCAGAATTTTCAAAGAAATTGACGTATTTAAATGGCTGTATCTCAGTCAAAACTGACCCGATTAACACCAAACTTGGGGATTTTTTAAATCTCGGTATGCTCTTTCCACCTTTGTAGATCAATAGGTAACAATCACATAATGTACAGACTCGTACCTAGTCCCTTTCGGTTTGAAACCAGGCAAACTTGCCCGAAAAAGGTACAATTACGTTACACGGCTGGAGTCAAATTCCAGTTGTTATTTAATTACATGTCAGTTATCATACCCAGCTAGCCCTGTGGGGCTATCGTTTCTCGATAGCAGTATTTAAATTAATCTCTGCAAAGAATTAAATGTGGTGAAAACAGCTTGATCAGATAACACTCGCGAGCACAAGTCTAGATACGGTAGATTTTCTGTCACAAAGCTACGAATCCGCTTTGACTTCTCGGTTTCTTTTGTCAAAAATTACGGTGAGATCTGATCTCGTCAAGAACAACAAGACGACTCAGACAAATTAGGTGCAAAGAAAGGACCGAAGATAGTTTTGGGATGATATGTTTTCCATATGTCCCCCGATAAATCCCCTTTTTGTAAAGAGAATTCGCTGATCTGCTGTTAGTTAATTCTCAAATGATATCATTGGCAGATCACAAAGGCATTGTTTATATGCAAAAAGAGTTCGATGACTTTGAAAAACGTAGAAAAGAGGTTTACAGCTACGCAGGTAACCCTTTAGCGGAAAGTTATTTACTTTAAAGAAACGTAATAGCAGGATGGTTATTTGTATGGCGAAACAGACACGACAAAACACTCAAGAAAAAACAACCTTCTGTTAGTAACTCGACTGTAACTACATCACATTTAGACATATCTTCATTTATAAATAATGTTGCGTATATATGGTTTTTAGCAGAGCAGTTGAAATCATTTTCCTTAGTGCTTCGTGCTTCGTCCTTAATCAGGAAATTGTCAGTTAACGGTATAGACAAAGCCAGGTACTGAAAAGAAAGCTCCCGATCAGTTGAAGTCAAACTCGTTGAACAAGCTTTTGTCTTTATTGTTAAGTTAATATGGAAGTTAAAACGGTCAGCCAGCCAACCGACCAAGTTTTAATTCCTGGGAGGTTGTTTCTTTTGTACCTACAGTTTATAATAAAGTAATAATTGCTTTCCTTTCTGTTTTACCAATAGGCGGTGCTGCAAATAAGGAAATATTCTCATTAGAAAATACAGTAAGTAAGTTCTGTTTGCTTTATAGGGATGTTTAAAGAAGTTAAGTGATTATTGTTCATAGGTGGCACAGCGTATAGCACGGCTATGAGACTTGATTAAAATTAAAGCCATGGATATTTCTATGAAAGGAGTTCAAGTGGGAAAAGTTCATTCTTTTTAAGCTAAACGTTGGAGACAGTTCTTTGCTAAGAATTAAAATAATGCTATTAGCCCTGGTATCTAATCAATACATCGCAAAAATGTACACGAAATAATTGAGGTCAAATTTGCAACGATACCAAGAAAATTACTCCACGTACAAATTCTTCAGTAACACCTGTTTTGAATTATTATAACTGTTGTTTTCTTTATACCAATGAAAGTACAAGGTATGACATAATATGGGAGGCTACGAATACACCTAGAATTTTAATAAATAAAATAACAGCAGGCTGAGAAATCCTGTGAAAAAGTTTTTACATAATGTGCTTTAGTCACAATAACATATGTCAGAATGTTTTGTCATCTTTTAAAGAAGCTTATTGTAAGCCCAATTTGATCAACACGTCGTGCAATTAATATCATGTACACAAATTCGGTTTTACCAATGATAAAAGGTACAAGTGGAAATATATTATACTGATTAAAAAGAAAGATGTTTTATGTTTCGACGGTGATCTCATTGCAAACCCGTTAAATTTGAATCGATTATTGACGGATTTTTCGTATTTTATAAAAGCATATGCTTCGGTCATTTGATGTACAACATGAAGGCATGAACTTAGTGTTTTAAGCCCAGCTAAATAACCTTCAAGGTGCCTAAAATAGACCAATTTCGATATTTTAAAATTCAGCCTAAAACAATAAAGCTCTGCATGAGGCTCTAAGGCACTGGGGAATAAACTATAGAGTTTGTGGGGTTTAATCCCGAGGGCCTCGCAGTGATGTCTATTGTTTTAGGCTGAATTTTAAAATATCGAAATTGGTCTATTGGACGATTAGTTTACTGGATTTAACTAGGAACATCTAGAAATATCATACACCCTTATGGAATGTGACGAGGGCAAGCAATCGTAATGGACTAACCGCGGATTAGTTAGCAACCTCGGATGGTACAGCAGCAGCATTTAGAAACTGTGTCAAAATAAAATGAACCAGTACAGACGTGGGAGCTCCCCCTAACTGACAAAGATAAAAAGGTAAAATGCAATCCACTATATGCTTATCCATAACCAATACATAGAGCTGTGTATTTCGTCAGAAGACACTGAGGTTGTACGTGTGTGAAAATCCCTGTGTTATTATTCCCATAATCATGATTGCTCTAGCTCTATTTCCACGTGCATTTTTGTGAAATACCACAGTGCAGTGGTTTAGTTCCCAACATAATATCAGGCATACTTTCGCCATGTGGTAAAGTTCGACTGAGTCATGGTTTGCTTGGTTTTAATCCACAACATAACTGTGTTACATTTCTCGTGGCAATATCTCAAAGACATCCAACAAAAACAATAGCAACATGTTCAATAACAATATTATTGTCGCTTTTCAATATACACCTTTTTGTCCAATATTCAATTCCTACCTTGGTACTTAAAGAAAATAAATAAATAAATATACTTCTTATTAACTTCTAGTCCCCCACCTGCTTAACATCATTTTGATTTACGAACAGTAAAATTACATTGTCACAAAAATTATTCCAACAGAAACATAAAAGTCAATTAAGAGAAAAAAACGTATATTAACTTGTTTAAATTGGTGCCCAATTTCGCGGGAGTACACCTTAAGAACTATATTTTCAAAAAATTAAATATTGACATCAGATACTTTTAAGTGTTGCAACAATTTGACCCTGCCAATCTGATATACTTGCATTACATTTTTCCAATTTAATTTAATTTAATTTTTGTTGTAAGACATTGTGTGTGTGTGGATCTAAACTCACTTCAGAGTATCACCAAATTTGTTTTATTAATTGGGAACCATTAGATGGAAACATCAGATTTCAACTTTACGTAATGGGACATAAATAACGCGTCCGTGGATGGCTATCTCTTTGGTTTTTATGAGACTTATATAAGCACATGATGGCGTTGTGCATTTAGCCTTAGCTTCCCTTCATTATTCTTCATTATTCTCCCTCTCCAGTATAAAACAATTAGTGAACAGCTATCCTATAATGATGAATAAGTTGGTTTTTGTTCTTGACGAAAGTTTTTTGCAACCTGCCAACGATTTGGGCACAAGCAAACTTCAATTGATTTACTGTCCTGCATAAAATTATATAAATACAGTTCGCCAAAATGTTATCCTTTTAAAAATGGCGGAAGCCTAAAACATTAGACTTGCCTTAGAAAAAAAATATTGTCATTTGTTTATGAAAATCATGTTTAAAGACACGCTATCATTTATTCTTGATATTTTTTTGCGTTTAGTGTTTGAAGGTTAAATGGGTCTTTTGAAATAACTCTGATATTTCATATGATATTTTATAGCATAAATTAATTGCCTCCTGATAATAATTCCTGTGTTTAAATATAGAGGGTAAAAAGAAGAAAGCTTTTAAGATCCTGGAAGACACATTCAAATTTGCTGCTAAATATTTTAATAAAATTGAACGAGGTCCAAAAATAGGTGAGAAAACGACATGTGACTTCAATTATAGCCACGTGAGATGAAACTTCATACCTTCAGATACGTAATTTATTGCTTTCCTCAGTTGTGGCTTATTTGCATGTGAGTCAATCTGAGTCATGTTAACCGCAAGCCATTTCAGTTTTGATGGGGGTACTGCTCAGTGAAGCTCGACAAATGGCCATAACTTCGGCAGAGAAAACGGGAGCACGCGATGTTAGCGCTAGAATAATCAGATTACCCGCAGAGAAAAACATCTAAATTAATAAAAACATCTACGGACATACTGGAAGATAAAGTGAATCCCAATATTTATCTAACCAGATCTAGAATTTATGCAAAATTGCCAACAAGATCATTACAGCCCGAATTTTGTCATTTTAAAAGCGATTTTTTTTAGCGGCCACTTATGCCCAACCATTATCTTTAATAGTCATAAAAATGACTGTGTCACGAGAAGTCGTTATCAAATATATTTTCTGATACCGTCTGAATAATAAGCCATCTTTGTTGCTTTTAAATTATCACGAATTGAATACAGCCTATGCTATTTTGGGTTAACGTTGGTGCGATAATGATAGATAAAAATTCCCAAGCCAACGTGCTGCTCCAAGTGAATATATTTCAATAATTATTCATTTGGCGGCAACACTCGATTGCTTCGAAAACACTTGTGATAATGGCCTATCGGAAAGAACGGAAAGTCGTTAAACTTGAGAAGCAGTGATTCCAAAAGTCTAATTCTCACGCGTATATATTAAAAACAACTATTTATTTACCAGGAAGACGGTATAAAAACACGTTGTAGGCGAAGTATTGTAAACGACTTTGCACCTCCAGAAAGAAAACAGCAAAGCATGCGACAGGACACTTCTTAGCAAGCTTACGAATGGTAGGATATCACGTTTGCGTTATGCTGTATATGTATTTATAATCAATACATAACACACGACATTGTCTACAGGTAGGGTGTCTTCCCGAAACCTGTGAATGGATTCAAAACTAAATCTTATCGAGAAGAATATATTTTTATCTAGCTGAGTCATCAAGGCCTTGTAAAGTTTTGTGGAATCAAACAGTGAACAATATATTAAGTAAAGATATTGAATACCAAAAGCATGAAAGTAAGTATCACGGCGTATACTGAATTTGAGATTTTAAAAGACAATAACAAGGACGTAAAGTATTAGTATAAATACGTAGAAGTGCATGCCTTAAAACAAAACCACGACCATGGTAGTTGTCGGAGAAAATTCGAATATTTTTGTCCGCGAAATTTTAAGGAAATGCGCCGAGTTTACATTTCCGCAATCACGCGGGTAAAGCTTTAATCGAAGGAAGAATTGTTATTACTTTTGATATCATGCTAACTTGCATCCTTAACTTATTTGGAAAAGATAAAGATTTAAACTTTATTACAGCACGTAGAACATACCCTACTTCACAAACAGCTTTTTAAATCGTTATCGAGAGTTCATGAAATTCTCTTTCTTACAACACATATAAAACTCCGACATAACAGTGGAAAAATATGTCATACTGTAATAAAATTTTACAAATATTGTGAAAAAAATGAATTACGTATAAAAACGACTTCATTTTGATTTAATTCCTAAAAGAAATTGTGAACGACTGTTTATCTTTTCACCGCGTCTTCAAGTATTGATTATAAAACTCAGCCAATATGAACAAGAGAAACATGGCAGTTATTGTATTTATTTAATATAACAAGATCTGCGACTTGTTTACATAGAAAAGAAATTATTAAGTTACAACGCCACCTAATGTTTTCAAGTGCTGATACAATTGCACAATAAATCAATGATAGCTGTTTCGTGATTCTTAACTGGTCAATTATCGCATTTACGTGCTGTTTTGGACAACAGTTTTATCAACAACTAGATCTGGATGCGTGTTTGAACTCATCTATTTGCGTGCGTAACTTTTATGCTAAATAGTTAATGGGCGAAAGTGTAACATCTAACAGATTTTTAATTAATAAAATTAGAAATATAAGTATAGTATATTTGAAAAATATATTTAAAAAAAGGCTTTTCCAATAGTTATGTTACTGAGCTTCATGTAAAAAAATGACTAAGATATTACTTGTAAAGAAACAAGCCATTTTTGTATGCATAAATAATATAAAATGCTATAGATACGACATGACGATTTTTAAAATTACCACCTGCAAGCTGTCAATCAAAGAAATTTGAAAAAGGTTCAAAGTGCGCCTTATTTGATAAATCGAATACTTTGTTTACCAAATGGGGACGCTTTTCGTAAACTGGTCCAAGAAATCGATATGAAGTCGGGAAATGTCTTTTTTTCCTTTTCTCTTTTGTCTAATTTTGTTTAAAAAGTAAAGTAGCAACTTAAATAATAGTAGGAAACCGTAAGGAAAAGTCATTTATTTAAATCTTGGTAATCGGGCCTACCCATCCAGAAATGTAATCATGTCATTTCTACTCTTTTGTTCATTTTTTCCACCTGAAAACTATTAATTGTAATCCTTTATCAAGTTTGAAAGTTATTTTGGATATGCAAAAACGCGACTTCATACTTGAATTGCCGTGACATACCTCCTGCAACAATAAACGTGCCGTGGTGTATATTTCGACTTGAGTGAGTTCAACATTTACTTAAAGTCGAAAGTGATACAGACCTCAGTTATTTTCCCCATGCAGTATCAGTGCATAGTCAAGTAGAGTACTTCTTTTCTTTTCCCTTTTTTTAGTTGCACTTTACTTTAGAGTGTTGCCCAGAAAATGGGACAAGGGGACATATTCTCCATTTACCGTACCAACTCTCCAAAATTAACACCAAAAGACTTGGCTTGCATCGCAGCCATTAAGAAGAATCAACATTATTTTCAAATCGTTAAATCTCCACATGCGTGAAGTTCAAATGAATATAATTTTAAGAAGCCCATTTTTCTGTCCCAGCTGTAAGGGGTTAAAATAATAATTTTCGTTTTCCTGGCACTAATGCTTCCTCCGTTTTATTTTGTCACTTTTCGTTATACAAAGGTAAACGATCTACTTGATTGAAGAACTTGATTGTATAATTACGTTGCCTGCGTCTTGAAAAAAAAATTAAAGTTCCTATTTTCGACAGATAAAAATTGAAATCACGACACCAGGAAACTTAAAAATCAAAGACGCCGCAGAGTATGTTGAATTCCAATGAAAATAGCAAATGGTAAAGTCATAATACGAAAATGTCGACAGACTGTCAATACTCCAGGATAATTTACTAACAAACTTCTAAACGTCTAGCTACTCTAAATTACTTTTGATAAAAGAAGCATCATTCGTAAAAGCAATTTTCAATAGACGCCGTACAAACACTCATAAGGTTTTGCATAATGTATATGCTGCGACGTTTGCATGAATATTTCATCCTTTAGTCTCCTTTATCGAGATAAGGATGTCAAGTCATTCTCCTTGCATCATCTGGTGAAGGGGAAATTCTTGATCTACGTGTCTCTGTCTCCTTCCGAGATTTGAATTCGTGTGGTGTTGATTACCATAACCACTCCCTCTTGTCAGTTTCTCATTGCAAGTAAAATGGTTTGAATGTTATTGTTTTCCCCACAGAGCTGATTTTAATGATAAACACGGAAGATTTAAAGACAACGCATTTGTAGAAAGTCATATTGCAAACAGACGCAAGCAGGTGAACAAGGAATCAAGCTTCGATCTTTCTAGAAAGGTAAGTCCATACTTTTCAAAACGGTGAGGTTCGTTTATTGAGCGTTGATGCCACGGTCATCGCCGAAAATTCACTAGCGTTTGTCATACTATGTTGGAGAAAGCCTTGAATCGAAAAAAGAAAAAGCTTCTCAGCCTTAAAATGATAATTATGAATAGTGAAGAACTACCTCTGGCACAAAAAGCGGAAATGGTTATCAACGTTGGCTGTACGGCGAATTCAGTTTTCTCTTCACACGACATAATATTCAATGGCAAAAAATGCCGCAGTCTTAAGTATGTTTTTCCTTGTACCAAGATCGAAAAACCTTGAAACCTAAAGAATAAAAACTCGGCGCACGTTATCAGAGATTTCCATATGGCTACAGTTGTAGCAGCAGTTTTAATTGAGAAATTCGTTCTTATAATTATCGTCCGTGATCTTAGTCTTAAAATCCTTTACATTACTACAACAATTATTTTTGATACCTTGTAACTATAAATGCACTAAATGCACTTAAGAAAACATCTTTATTCAAAGGTGAGATCAAGTTTTACGAGTTTGCCAAAACACAGCTGATTTTCAGGCCGGTCTCGTGTGACTATCGTTTTCCCGCCCAATCTTCCTAAGTCTTTTAATTTAAGACTAAGGTAAATTGATTTAGATTTTGGTTTTTGCATGGAACAGATTAAATGTAACACATCCTAATTTACGCAAAAGCCTAATTCCTTTCAAGCATAACTTCGGATACAATCAGCTATGGTTTTTCAAGCTGAACAACCCCATCACACTTACTTTTTTTTATGTGCTCCGAGATGCGACGTTTTTTTTCTCCATTTTGAAATTTTGCCATCATACTATAACAGTGGGGAGCTTAGCTTAATTAACTTGAATTCTACTACAAATACACCTGCCTTGAAACAAAAGGGAAACGCTCTAGATAGGTGACGCTTAAATGGCAACCGTACGTAAATCACAAATTTGCAATTTTTGTCAATTATATTTGTTTAATTAAATTTAGCCCTCGAGGTTTGCTTTACTGAGATAATGGCAGCGCTTATGGGCTTGTCATAGTTTAGAATCACCCTTCAGACTTTGTCATTTTGCACTTGATGACTGGTACTTATACACTACAGTAATGAATAGGCAAGTTTAAACTTAAAAAAAAAAAACGTACATAAATTAAGGCAATATTAACACCACTGTGCACAAATCCGTGCAACATCAATTTGCGATAAAAAGACTTTGGTCATAGAAACATTTGGGTTTTATTAAAATAAAATTATACTTTAGTGATATTGTATCGCTCGGATATATATTACATTCTATTACTGGGAAATAATACTTTATGAACAATATTAAAGATAGTTTGTAGTACGTTTGAGGAACTTACAGATGAACGTTCCTAGCAAAAAAGAATGAAAAAGTCCAAGAGAAAACATGTGCCATTTTTTGGTGGTTTTATTTCAATTTTGACATGAGCTATGTTCGCTTCTGATAACAAGAAATCATAAGCCGATTAAATTGACATAGTAATTCTACCGACTAAAACGGGTAGGCCTAACACTTTTTTTTGTGTCACTAACGCACGTAAGCTTGGAGCTTAAATTAAGGGGGATTGCCACGGTGATTTTGGAGTGTTCAGGTAAATTATGTGCTAAAGTCATTAAATACCTTTACTTGTGCAAAAATGCTTCAGCGGAATTGTGAAGAAGATATCGAATGAGAGAGAGCAAACCATAATAGTTGGTTTACCGCTTGAGAATTTGAAAAAAATGGCAATTTTTTCAATTTTCAACCCACTTCCATCCTCGCCATCGATAACAACAGACGCCAGTAAACGGTTTAAATGAAGTAACATAATTAAACCATAATTTTTGGTTTTCCTTTTCGCGAAGACAGGTTTTAGCTTTAAGTTTTTCTAAAATGGCGTGACAATGCTCAAATGTTTTCATCAGTAAATGCAGAAATCCATTTGTAAAATGATCACTACCTGAAAATAGAAAGGAGGCTATTAGACTAAGAGAAACCTATAGCTCTAGCGAAATGGTGACTGATCTCTCGTGGAACAGATGCCAATAAAAATACAAGTCAATAGGTCTGTCAGTAAGCTTGCTTATGATTCCCCATGCAAAGAAAGTGAGTAATACCATTTCTGTTAGCGTAAAACATATGCATTGCAGCTGATGCGACACGCCTAAGAAATTAAAATAAATGGGCTACAAGAATGGCTATAATCCTTAGAATAAGTGAAATAGTCCAACACCTTCCAACTCATCCCTGTACTATAAAGCCAGTTGATCAATTTGATTCCGCAGCCGCTAAATCAAGCCAGTGATTGGTATTTGGATCATGGTCAATTAATGCATCGATACAGCTAATAATGATCATGTTTATATAAACAGCGCGAATGTACTATACTCCGTAAAAAAAGGTACATGCATTCTAGAAACATCTCTGTTTTGTTTGGTACTATTCCAATTTGAAGCAAACGAAATATCTTCAATGTAATGGTCTTTGTTGCTCAACGGCAGATGCCTGTCGTTCCACTCCTAGTAATCTTAGTTTAATTAACAGATTAACGATGAACTGGTCAATTATATGCTTTGATTGTATCAGGAAATATTCCGCGGATTATTTCTTATTAAAGTTCTACCGACATTCGAAAATGATCCACTATGAGATGGTTTTAATACCTCAGCCTGTAAGTAAACTTTGTTTATGAAACACTTTAAGTTAAGAAAGCAAACGTGCGGCATGTACTTTAAGTTGACGCCTAACAATTTTAACCCAAAACTAAGGTTAAGCCCATTCCATGCAAGCTTATAGTCATTAAAGGCATCGTTTTCGTTGAGGAACACAATGATAACGAAAGTTTGGTCTTGTCTTCGACCTTGGCAGGGCTATGCCTACTAAATATCTCGACTTGCTTGGCGAGCCATTTTCTAGCCAACGAACAGAAAGCTTATCATGCAGATTTTCAGTTTTCTGAACAACCAAGCCCAGTTTCTCGATATTTCAACTATGCCGTTCTGTCTATTCATCGTGGAGCCCGTGGACGAGAGCATTGTAAATGGGACCTAAATTCATTGAATGTAAAATATTTAAAAGTGTTAGTTTTTTAAACATTGACTCCTAAAAAAACCTCTTGAAATTTTCCGAGGTTAGCTTCGGTTTTCTGTCTCTTTGAATTGATCGATTCGAGAATTTAAGTACATCATTTGATTACATACACAGTAATTTTCCAGTTCAATCAGTGTAGGTGTCTCTCTCGATAACAGAGTTAATTCATTCCCTGAGTCAAAAACCTTCCAATTCTGGCTGGTTACTCTCTTCTTCCTTGAAAATGAGAGCTTCGTAACAATGGCAATTCAATGTTTACTCAATGACACAATCTCGGAGACAACAAACAGAAATAGTTTTAGGGAATTAATGGATCGCCTTCTGATAAACATTGACCTAACCGTGAAATATATTAGGCATGCTTGCAATCCGTTCCACTAATAAATCATTCTGGCCATATCCCTTATACGTTTTCTAGAGTTTCTTTGATTCACTTGTTTCTACTACCATGTCAAACAATTACTTGCGTATCTAATTTTATTTAAAAACCATGTTATCTGGTAGCGTGACTTAGTATCTCGCTAATTGTTTGTGTATCAAACAGATATTGCCCAGCCCGCGCAGGTGTTGACAAATTATTACTCAATACGCTAAGTAACGTCTATTACCCACAACTTCTATTACCCAAATGCAGCACTCACTTGACGCTCAGTTATTCACCTGAAAGGAAACGATAACGTTGGCCAAAGGAACGTGAGCACAACGCAGCCACAACTTCGGGCTACCATTAAAGTTCTGACAGGATATATAGTACAACTACTCAAGGTATTGTTAAATTCTTACAAGTATTAAAGACTGAGCTGATGCAAAGACCGTCTACCACGGGTTCGTGCCTCTGTTAATGCTACAATAAGTCGGCTTAATACTACGTTGAGCAGCCGATGTTTGACCACAAATAGAGACGCACTGAAACTGTTATACATGTGTGCTATAAAGCCAGAAAGTTATTTCTTTTGTAACCTATAAACATCTTATTAACTAATCTGCATGTATTCTGCTTGGTCTTCGATTACGGCATCGTAGTTTAAGTCCAAGAAAAAATGTGCAAATTGGCAAAAAATACCAGTCATGACAATTGGAATTTCTTCATTTGGCATGTGCGATTTAGCCGCATTGTCATGAGCCAGAGATCCGCGTTGCTAGGAAACCAACCGAATAGAGTGCGCCCATAATTTTATCCTTTTCATAAGGGCTTAGTTGCGATTAATTGTATCACTTACTGACAGTAAACCATCATGATGATTTGTAAGGCAACACGTGTAGCTGTAGGACCGTGTAGCTGTAAAAGTGATGAATATACTGACACCGGTACTGCGCGCGAATGAATATTAAAACTAGATGAAACTTGCCAAGGCTTCTACAAAATAAACATTCCTTTTCATAAGACTTGATAAAACCTGGTCGCTCGCCAAAAAAGGGAGAAAAAACTCTGTTAAGGCAGACAACTTTGAAAATCCTGTTAAGTCATTGAGATCATTAAATGTCTCTCTTGTGAGACTCCCCTCGGGCCGAGAGCGCGATGAAAGGGTATATCCAACGTTGAGTATCTCCAAAGCCCCTTGAAAGTATTCACTCAAGCACTTTTTATCACATGCAGAATATTTAGTAACAATCTGGGAGACCAATTTTACATTTTTACTCAGGGAGGCATAAAACTCACCAACTGAGGTATTTTTTTTAATCTGCAGACCAGGAAAGGAGGTCAACATTTCACCTGTGAGGGTTAAATATCTATCTGGTCAGATTTAGTGGGTCTGTTACAATGCCGGCTATTAACTAATTAAGGTTTTATGGTTAGTGGATATTTCAAACAAAAAGTGAATGTAATTTAAATTGTAGGATTTTCATTACTCGTTTTGAAACCACTCACTGCAATTAAAAACACCATCTTACATACTTACGCAGAAAGTGTTGATAGAATAAGGGAAGTGGTTCCCTTTTCCTTAATACCTACATAGCCCACCAACGCAGTCGGATTTCCGCCTGCTGGTACGCGCCTGATTATAGAAATTTTTATGTTCTAATTTCCAAATGCCACCAAATACACGAATAAATTTGATAAATAGATCCCACAGAACAAGATAGAATAGGTATTTGAGGGACGTAGTACATGATTACAAGGATGGAAGTGGATTGCGATACATCAAAATTGATTTCTGGACTGGATGTTCAGGAATCAAAGCTGGCATTCTGGTGAAATTTGGAATCTTTTAATAGTTATTTTTTCTTCTTAGTTGATATTTCTTTGCTTTCATCACTTTTAGCATTTTCTCCTTCTATTGCAAGACAACAAAGCACGATTACAGCAAGCTACAGGCCATGCTTATTAAAATATCATATATCAAGCGTCACACTGTCCCTTTACGATCTTTCTTAAATGATGGCTTTTAAAATTGCACGAGGACCTGACACAAGTTCTTTAAAAAAAATCTTTTAAGAAATAAGTCTTGCAATGTACTATGCTGGATCAGTACACATCATCTTTTCGTACTGGTCAAAAGTCCACAAACCAAGTTTTATTTTTTCACCCCTAAATTATAAAAGATGCCAAAAAACTAAATAAACTTTACAATTTACAATGAAATTGATAACTTTTTTCGTGTGCAACCCCAAACGAGACCTCAACGGCTAAAAATATTGGCGTTTTGCCCAGAACACCCGAAAGAAGACCAAAACATTTACCTCTGAGGAAGACAACCAGTATCCCCGTATCTTTCATGGAGTCCCCCACATTTTTTTTTTTGGGGGGGGGGGAGGCCAGGGGATTGGGGGGTTGGAAACCTCAGTATAAGGCAAGGTATAAGGTGTGTTGCAGTTTGAATTGTCGCAGTATCCTAGACAAAACGAAAATATCGACGAAAAGCACTGAAAATGAACCTTCCATTGATTTTATCAATTGCTTAACTCATTTCAATTTTCATGCTCATTATACGGCTTTACAGATCTTGCCGAGCCATAGCACTTCGATCAGTTATAACAATGTCGGATGGTCTTTGCTAAAGATTCCTATTTCCGGACACACAACGTTTAGACCGTTTTATCCAGAGTTTACAACCACAAACTTATGTATTTTAGAGACAACTTTTTTTATCTTATCATTGATTTGCAAGCGCTGGTTTATGGTCGAGTTCACTAAAAAAACGGGTCAAAAGACCAGATTTGAAACCTTACACTTGCTGTAATCTGGAGCATAGAAGAAGTGCTCTCAAAACACAAATAGCACTGAAATCAGGTATATGGTAAACTATCTGAAGTGAGCTAAGGATCTGGAATGCTGCTAACCATGATGTTGCATACTCTATCTTCTTGCAAGTGCAATCAGAAGGCGACACTTCTCAATAATTATTTAAATTTCATGCTAGTCTGACAAAGCGTAAACCAAACTTTCTTGATCGTTATCACCATTAGCCACTATTAAAATCTGATTTGAATCCCCCTAAAAAAGATAGGAAACGAACGGGAGAAAGGTCAAACAAGCCAGACCGTGATAGCATTCTGTGTTTGCATGTCTGTAGACGTTTTGAAGAGGATGTCATAGTCGACGTATTAAAACAGCGGGGTAATTTTGTTTAGTGGCGAAGAGAGGTTGTTACACTGTGTGATGATTCGGAGGCCGCCCCGTCGACTGCATTCTGGCAGAGTGAAGTGGTTGTCGGCAACTCGCTGATGCCTCACGTAATTACCAAACGTTAAATATGTGGTTTTTAGTTGGTTTCGTGACCTTGTCTGGAATGCACGCAAACACAGTAACGAGAAACGTTAATTAACTTGGCAAAAACGATGAACGGCTTTCTGTAGTAATTTATTGCTGTCCGCGTCACGATCAAGCTCGAACACAGCTTGGATCACACACAGGTAAACGCACGCCATTACTTTCTACGAACGGTACATGGTAGTCTTTTCGTAAGGGCTTCGCTGGCAGTTTTGCTCTTTGCATTGTTGTAAACTAACCTCATGCATAGATGGCGTGATAGACATGTCTGCATGTTAACCGCGAACACTGATTCAGGGAAATGTGTTTTCTTTTAACTTACTTAGTTGGCAGTTTTGCTTTGCAGGTTTGTTTTAAACTTCCATTATGCACAGATGATGGAAAGACCACAAATGATTACATAAATGGGTTTACTTTAAACTCACTCACACACGATCCAAGTAGTCAGTTCACGGTTATAAACTAACCTCGTGGACAGATGTCGAACATTTTAGACAGGTCTGTTGAACAATGGGAGTGCGTTTAGTATATAGAAAACGAAACTTCCAGACTGGCTAGAACCTAGATAAGTAAGTGGAATTCTGCGTTTTGTATGGTACATACCAATCGATTTTTACATCATTTTTCTCTGAGTATACCCGGCGTGGTTAGAAAACTGTGCATCTTTACTTAACATTATGTTAAAAGTGAAACTCCGCCAATTGTGGTGCATGTGTCTCAGTCTCGGTAGGTTGGAAAAGCCGGAATTCGGATTTCGGATAGGATAATTCATTTATGCTCATCAATGCATTGAGTGTTTTCCTCTGTCGTTTATACGCATTCTTTTCACGAGTTACTCCCCGACCAGATGCCCATTTCTCAAAAGTCCCGGTAACTTTTCGGGCCGAAGCCCAAATTTGAAACTGGAAGAGTAGTGACACGAGTCCAAGCGAAACCAGTCCATTTTGTTCCATTAACTGATAGTTTTATTGTATTACCTTCAAAGCTAGCAAACCATGAATTCAAACAGAGCTAGCTTGACGGGTCCCGGTCTGTGAGCTCGGCCACACGCAGTTCAAGATCGTGCCTTAGTGTCTATGTTAAATTGTGCTTGATTCAGTGCCTGGTGTTTGAAAGATGCATGTGGCCATGCTCAGTATACTATCGCATGCACGCGAATTAGAAAAATAACATAATTATTTTAACATACGCTACTTTAGGCGAGGGAAAACAGTGGCACATTGTTTCAACGTAAGAAAAAAAAAGGAATAAATCCATTTTACGTCTGGTTTAATAGCTCTTATCAGTTGGAAATTCTATTAAAAATAATATAATTTTATGGCGACCTTTAGGCGATTTCATTTTTTTTAGGACGTTCTAATTTTGTGATCCTCCCAAGCTAGATAGTAATCACACACCAACTCCGCGATGGTGAGATAAAGAGGGTGGAATAGTCTTGATCTTCACGATATCGTGGGGGCTAAACTTGTTCACGCAAACTGTCATAATTCGCGACCTCTGCAATTATTCCTCGGTAACTTTAAAAGAGTACGTATGAACATCTACAGGAATCTCATTAACACACTTCAGAAAATATAGATTGGTACGAAAGGATGTGTTTCACAAGAAATGCCACGATAAAAATAAATACAAATTAAAATGCTGGTTTTGCCTCATTTCCTGTTACAACAACATCGGATCAAGAAAAAGAACGCCTTTCCAATTCCGCCGGAACTTGATCTGGTACAAAATTCTTGTAGTGATTTCTTTTTAACTGTGTTAAACAATGGAGCGAAGAAAGATAGCCAATGAGGGGAACACTATTTAAGCTATTTTAAAACGCACAAGCTAAGTGTTAAGTGTATCCCAAGTGGTTTTCCGCCCGATTTATAAAGATGACAGATAAAGTAAATGCTGTATTTTTAGTGTTCACGGCTATCTTTATAGAATCAGGCACAAGCCACTCTCCGCATTCTGAGTTTTCAAACCTCAGTTTCCTTCTGGCCGCGGTTTTGAGCATAATGTACTTGATGGTTCCTTTCCAAGTCTTCCACTTTTGTCAGTTACATTTAATTGAATTGCTTAAGTTCTTCGAAAAAAGAATATTGCTTGTTTTACTTTAACGCATACCACGCTGTGTAGCATGATGTTGCCCCGAGAACTAAGTTAAAATAATCACGTAACTATTTAATTTAACTTTATAATACGTGATTCTTAGTTTCTTATGCTTGCAATTATGTCTGTTGCAAGGGAAGTTATGTAAAATGTTATTCTCGTTAAGTTTGTTACAAGTGGCCTTTTATTTTTAGGGATTTTTTTACATGTTATCGTGGTAAGCACATGTCATGGTTGTGATACTACTCAACTAAACTAATCACGCTCGAACGTTTGAGTGCGATTTACTTGAAAAAAAAAATCTATACATACGATCTGCACACTGCAACGGGCTTTTAAAAGCAGGCCCATCATTAAGTACAATTACTGCGTGTTCTATATCCTTAATTGTCTCTTTGTAGCTTGATCAACAACAGTTAAATGAAGGATTTCAAATAAGCGTTCTTTTGAAACCCGAGTTTGAAACAAGCCTGTTATTTTGCGATAGCGTTTGGCTGGTGACAACTGTTATTTCTTTATCAGTCATTATCAGCACTGGAAATCATATACCGAAGCTCTTTCGACACAACACAAAATGTTTTACACGGAAATTAAGATCGTTCCTTTTACCGCTAGCGAGCTGAGTTCGATCGTGCATGTTTGCAGTTATCTCAATAATCGCTACTAATGAAGCCGTGGTGGTAGTTTAGAAGCAGAACGTCACAATTGAAGTCACAGTTTATGTTGATCAACATTACTGGTTGCCCGTCGCTTTCTATGAGACTTTAAAACAAAAACAAGTTCTTCTACCTCTTGTATTAATTAAGTTGCCTCTTGTGGCTCTTTTGAGTGACGTAAGTTTTCCATTTTCCTTATTTGTCAGAACTGAGCTATGACAATGACAATCCCGTTACGTAAGCACGACGTAACAATGATAGTTTCGTTTCTGCACGTTTTGATTCTTCGTTCGTACGTTGCCAAAAGCCGTTCGGAAGTCATTAATTTTTCCTTTTAGATTCTTTGGTTTAGTTTGATTGTTAAATTGGAAACCTTTCCGGGCAGTGTTTTTGGCTACGCATGGTCAACTGAATAACATAGTCGCCCTCTCAAGTAGCTGGCGTTCGATCAAGAGTTTATTTTGGTAAAAAAATCCAGATAGCACACTCCACGCGTAGACAATTAAGGCATAAGACTGAAGTTCAGAAGGAAATACGAGGGAAATAAAAGGTACCAGTGTCAATATTTACCTGTTTAAGAAGTCAACAAGTAAACGAGCTAATCAGTTGCTTTTGTTTAGAGTATTTCTGGAGAGCCTAAACTTTAACGAAAACAATTAATGGTAAACATCTGCGTGAAAATTTTCAGTATCAGGTTAATAAAAGTTCCAAGTTTTATGACCAAGGCAAGGGTGTACTTCGGTGTGGTTTATGCGGTTTCTCGTCATTTGTGCCATAATAAAAAATAACATTTGCCCAAAACCCCCTTCTTTGTCCATAAAGGCTTTATATTCAAGACAGATTATGAACCATTGTAACCTTATGTCTGTTTAGCAGTCAAATGCAAATCACAGTTTCTTGCTCAATACCGCGTTCAATAAAAACACTTGAAAGGCAGGGTATTAGAAAAGTAAAAAACATTCGGCTTATTGTCTCGAATTTGTCGAATTGTTCCCTATGCAGAACGTTAAGCTGGTATTCTCGTGAACAGCTCAGAGAGGTTTTAGCGAGGATGGTGTTTGCTGTTTTCCAACTGTGTTTGGTATTTTTAATAAGAAAGACATTACAAAAGAAACGATCGAGCGTTTTCTTTGCCCGTTGTTATGACGTCACGGTGTTTGGCACATTTCGGCTCTAAAGACAACTCGGGTGAGAGCAACAGACCCAGCTAATGGGATGAGGGCATTGTTATTGAGATAGCCTGTATTCCTGTCAAAAGTTTTAACGCTTGAGGTAAGAGTTAGAGGGAAGGCTTGCTCTTCTCCAATTTTGCTTGATTCCAAAATTAAAGTAATCGGATTTCATAGATGAGGCACGCGGATTTCATCGAGGCTCGCTTCTCTCTACGAAAGGAATGTTTTGCTATGAAATTCTGCGTCAATTACCTGCCATCGAATTGTCTTTTGCCAGGTTCGTGATCAAACTGATCGCATGTAAATGTTTGTCAATCCATTGATGAGAAGAGAAATGATAGGGCGTCCCGTAACACGAAAAAGGCTCAGTACAGTACTTGTCCGACAATTCGTCACACCTGGTGCTCGCAAATAATATCACTTCTGTCGAAAACCGCTATCAAACACGTCAAGTAATCCTACTGATCAAGAGAGCTGGTAGTAGTAATTTAATACACGTCTTAGGAAAGTGACATTTTCTGATCAAACGAAATCTCATTTAGGTCACGTTCTCTGTGATGACCCAGTGTATGTACTGCCTTTGGTCAGGAAATGGTTATCTAATGAAGCTATTGTCTGTTACTGTTCAAACAGAGCTCATCGCTTCCAAGATGGATTTCACTTCGACTATTGCAGCGAAGAACATTAGTAATGAAACAACGACAGTGCCAACACCAACAACTGCAGGATTCTTGCTGTACGATCCACTATGGGCCATCATTCTACGCTGGACTATAGGAAGCATCATTGTTCTCGTTGGTAAGTGAATTAAAATCGACGAGCTATGATTGTCGGCGTTTGGCCGTCATCCATCCGAATAAGTTTATTTCAAAAAGTTGCCAGGAGTTTAATCACTTTGTATAAGTTTTCTCTTATTGAACACAGACTTGATTTGGCTGCACGTCACGTCCAAAATGCAGATGAGTTGAAAATAACATGCAAATCGTTGTTTAAGGTTAATTAAAAGCAAACAACGATTAACATCCATGCTACACGATTCTCTTAGTTCCGTGTGGGCACGAGGATAGCCCACAGCTCACTCCTTTTTTCTTTGTTCGTCCGACGGAGTGGCAGGCGAGCTAATTTGGATAAACTTAAATAAACCTGTAAGCCGATGAATTTGGATTTATTTCAATCTATGCTTTGATAAATCTTGCTAAGCTGTTTATAAGCTAACTGATCTATTGAGCCAGCTTTGCTTTAAACCTATTTATTCTTCAGTATCACATATTTATTTAAATTAAGGGAAAATTGCGAGATCCTCTTCACTTTTCGCGATGAAACTCCAAACGTAGTCGCTTGAATGATTTGAAAATTCAAATAACAAATTTGAGGGGTTAATTTCGGTTAGTTTTAGTGGAATGTGACGAAAGGAGAGTGGATAGAAGCGAATATTAAATTGATTGCACTGTCAATACGTGTTTCCTGACGGTCTCTGCCTTCCGTGAACATGATGTGAATTTTATTTCCCCTATGCAGCGTCAACAGCGTGTGGCATTTTAAACAAAGGAAATGTCACAGGGGGCAGAACAGAATCGCCCAGCACGGAACGTAAACAAAACCCTTTAATTGGTACTCATGCATGGATCTGATAAATAAGTGGCAAATTAAAACACAAAGTTTCGCTGCTTACAAATTTTCTCATGGTGTATGTTTTGACGAGTTCTGTAGGAGAGTTGTCCGCCATAGTCTCTGGAACGTAGCACCGCATTCCAATCACTTCACCATATTTTGTCAGGTTTTAAAATGTGATAATTGAGTACTAACTGCGTTGAAAGCATTAACGGTGCCACAAAATAAAGCAGAAAGAGAGAAAGATTCAGAAAGCGAAGAGACGCTAATATATCAATTATATTCCAAAGCGTATTGATTCAAATTTGTGAAACTGGCGTGTCTAACCTTGGTTGTTCACTGACCCTCGAAATTGTTGACATAATGTAAATTGTTTCTTAAGTAAATTCCTAGATGTACAATTTCCGACTAATGTTAAAATATTTAATGCTAAACTAATTATATGAATTGCACGTACTCAGTCCGTAAGTCAAACTTCTATCACTTCTGCATAAATAAGTTCTCACGGATAAGTTGTTCGGAACAAAAAGGGCAGAAAAGAAAACAACGTCTGCGTGGAACCAGACCGTGAGTAAACGAGGTGTTGATTGCTAATCAATTCACTTTGTTTAAACTACAAATAGTTTCTTTCTGTAAATATAGCTGTTGAATGCAAACATTTTAGTGCCACGAGAAGCGATAAAAATAGGAATTTACTGGGAAATTCATTGCACACATGTTTTTCTTTATTTACACACAAAAAAACAGTTTGAAATATTGAAATTCGCTGGTTACTGTGCAACAACTAAGATTCAGGTTAAAAGTAACAAATGGACAAAAAATAAACAAAATGTAGATTGATCGCATCAATACACAGTGATGTTTAAACTTTATGACTCATAAACTGTGTAAGACGGGGTGGCCTAATTCCACCGGTTAGTGCGCCGGACTCCAGACGGTTCGGGTTCAAGCCCTGGCCGCGGCACTGTCGGGGGAGAACCCTGCGCTGGACTAGCATCCCATCCAGGGGGAATAGAAATACTCTCTGTCGCTTCATGCCAAAGATACCGGGACTATTCTCGTATGTAGACTTTACCTACCTAAATTAAACAACACAACTTGTTCCGTCAGAAGTGTTTCAATCAAGGGCGTAGCTATGCTATGCCCCTGTTAATTAATAGTTCATTAGGTTGAAATTTAAAATTAAAATTTCACCCCGGGTTTAAATTCGACATATAACAAGGCTCCTTATAATCGTTTCAGTTTTAGCCTAATTTTGTTTAATTTCCTACCCAGGATCCATTGGGAACGTCATGGTTTGCGCTGTGGTATATAAAAACCAGAGAATGCAAACTGCCATGAACTTGTTTCTTGTGAATTTGGCTGTGTGGGATATCCTTGTGTGCTTATTCAACATCCCATTCACATTGATTTACAATCAATTGAAGTCTTGGCCTTTTGGAATCTTCTGGTGCAAAACAATGCCGAGTAAGTGATATAAATACAGTCCTTTATGTGACTTCTATTTTGTTATTTGTTATTCCGTTTGATCGTAAGTCTTATTATGGCATTCAAAAATGAGAGACAATCAATTGCATAGCGTGCTAAATAGTTTAGCCGAACTTGTAGGCCGGCGTGAAAAGTGGATTTGACGGAGGGGGTTGGACCCAATGTACATATTTTGAAAGTATATTTTTACGACAGCAACACTGGCTAAGCTTTCTCAACGAGGGCTTAATAATAAGAAAAAACATTCTTTTATAGGCTGGATTTCAGACTTCTTTTACTTTAAAGATGTCTGAAATTGAATCTCATTCTTTGAATGCATTTTTATCGCTACGACAAATAAATACCGATATCAATGTCCTGCATGCTTGCACCCGCGTCAGCAACAGGTCAATGCGGCCAGATTCCTTCAGACAAGAGTGATAACAAAAGGCACCTATTATATAACAACACTGTAATGAATAGCTACTTGCGGTCAGTGGCTACTTAATGATAATCAGCAGTTTTCTTCGTTGTAAAGTAAACTTGAAAATGAGAACGAGACGTTTTTCTTGTTTATATAACCGCCCTCAGGTGGATAACCACTCGGACAAAAGGTGGCGCCGGTGATGGTTGACACTTCGCGCGACTCTTGCTCTGTCATTTGTGTACATTATCAGTTCTAATATAATGGCAGTGATTTTCCAGACTGAAATCTTATCAGTCAACAACAGACCACATTCTTAAGCCGGTCATAATTGTTAAAACGTTTACTAAGCTATGCGTTTGCTGATCCAATTGTATGCTGTTTTGATCGAATTGGCTGCCCAGCTATTTTCTTTAGTATTCACAGTATTGAAGGTTCAATAAACGAACAAGATGATTCGCTGATGATTCTAACAAAGCTAAAGTTGACTAAGAAGTCAAACATAAAATCATGCCAAAAAGCTAAAAAATGTTGTTTGAAAAAAAATCCATTTGGTTTTTCACTTTTAAGACTTCCGGATGGAGTATTTAACAAACAGGCATAAAGCGTTTATACCCGATTCATGTTTGGATGACGCATAGCAAACATTTCATCCCGCATTTCATTGACAATCACGTTTAGTGCATTCTGCAGTTTCTACACCTAGCTTAGGCATGTTAAATACCTGTCGTTTTTCCCAAATATCAATCCTTCCTTTTTAGTTCATTGTTACCTCATTGGCGTTTTCATCTTAGTTTCTCAGTCGATTTGAACTCGAAACCAATTAACGAAAAAATTCTTCACCAGCATACCCAAGAGTTATACTTTCAAGTATCACGAGCGGAGGTGATAAGAGTTTAACCCAATGTACCCTTCAAGCACTCAGTTTACTAGCACGTGGTTTCATGTATGAAATGAACGGAAAGGACGGCATTTCTTTTTTTACCTTTTACCTTATCTAGATCTGTCTTTATCTGCTGACCTCACGTAAATTAGCGGTGAAAAGGTTCACCATTTCCGGGTAAAGGTCTTTAGCTTTTTGCACACTAGTTGGTTGTTGGTAGTTGGTTCCTTTGGGAAATACATAAATTCTTTAATGCTCCAATAGTCTCCGCACACAAATGATTCATCAATAGAACTCTCCATGAACAAAAGCTGTTTCGTTTCGGGAACCATCGAAACACTGAGTGATTAAATGTTTGAACACGTAAAGGACAAACTCAAAAACGTAATCTTGCATTAAACGCAAGGAATATAAAATGTGTAATAGTGATTCACAACATACATGAACAGAGCTGAGTGTTTGATCGAAGTGGTCCATATCCTTTTTTTTTTACCAATCATTTTGACCATGCATTGACATTTTTAATCACGGT